>JAODLM010000723.1:0-123279 GCA_036937905.1 Salvia rosmarinus
TAACCTTGAATGACGGTTGTTGAGGTTTACTGCATCACTTGAGAGGTAAGAGAGTAGAGGTGGTTGGTGTGACGTATTTATACAGCGCCGGCAACTTTTGGGCCCTCTCACCTAATTCTGCCTTCTCAATCTAAGAAGAGAAGTGGGCCTCTTAGCCCAATACTATCCCAAACTCAATAGTAACTCAAGTAATAATCTAATATAAAAGGTAAATATCAATCAAAACTCAAAAATATCGTGAATTATTGAAAATATTGATAAAAGATATAAATTGTTGAGGTTGTAATAAAAATATCTTGAACTATTAAAATATATTTAGGTTTGGTCTGTTTTTTTTTGAAAAATTCGGTTAATTTGTTTTCTATTATTTTTCGCTCGAACCGACCGATACATCACCCTTACTCTAAGTGGCTCATTGCTTTTGAGCACGAATTAAGAAGAATTGTATTTTGTGTATAAATTAGTATAGCTCACGAATTCAAGATGCTTTTGTGTGTAAAATTATTATTATTTTTAGTATGGACTACTTAGAGTGAGACAATCCAAAGAGACATACAAACTTGTCGATTTTTGGAGATTTTGTCATTTTAATTTGGGATTATTTGTTCTTAATTAGGATTCCTTACTAATTTTAGGTTGCGATTGCTATTCATTAGCTCTTTAATTTTTGGGACTTGTGTTTATGAAATTTTATTTATTTAGGATGCGACATTAGCGTTCCATCAACAAAATTGTTATCCATGATATTTTTGTTACAACTTCAACAGTTTGGACCTTACATTAGTATTGTTTAAGGTTATTGGTGCATAACATACCAATTTTTGGATCCATTTGGGTTTTCATTAACTTTAAAATTATCATAAATACACAAACTTAATCACTTTAGTGATTTTACCATAATTTAAATTCAAGCCAAATTAAATCGACTTGACATTTCGAAAGTTTACTATAGACAAAGTGGTCGAGATATAAACGACATCGTAAAGTGATGATATCAATTATTTTGATCTCAACTAGAACCGCACGATAAACAAAACGAAGACATGATTTTTGTAATGAGGGACGATGAATCATAGAAATAAAAATCGATTTATTTTGATGGAAAGTCGATGTTTTATGTCATCTCTATGATGTCGCTTATATGACTAACTATTTTCATATATAGTAAATTTTTAGATGTCAAGTCGATCTAATTTAGTCTCGAATTTGAAATCGTGGTAAAATCACTAAAGTGATTAAGTTTATGTATTTTATGACAATTTTAAAGTCGTGAAAAAAATCAAATGGACTCAAAGTTGATGTATTTATGCGCCAATAACCCTATTATCTAATTTAAACCTTTAAATAATATTAATAATCATTCATGACATATTTAGGAGTAGGTAAATAGTTTAGGCCATTGATTGATATTTAACCATTATAAAAAAAATACTCCAACCTATTCAAAACAAATATCTTGTTAGGCATAATTTTTCTCAAAATAAATGTCATTCTAACTTTATCCATCCAAGATTTGAAGCTACGTTTAGTTTCAGGGGCCAGGCTCTTTAACGTTTGAGATTAATAGATATATTTAGTAATTAAGACAAAGACTTTATAGTAGTCCAGTTGGTAGGATTGATTTCCGCTTGCCCTGAGGACCTGGGTTCGAAACCCATCTTTCTCTTCTTCTTTTTTGTAATTTTGTTCTCCTTTTCCTTTTTCTTTTCTTTTTCCTTCATTCTTTTCCTTTTATCTTACACGCTTTCATTCTTTTCCTTTTATCTTACGCTTTCATCCCCTTCTCTTTTTATTTTTTCCTTTTTCCTTTCGTCTTTTCTCATTTATTTTTCATTTTTCTTTTCCTGTAATTTAATTATATTCTCTTATCTCTCTACTTTGTACTCTTCTTTCTTTTCTTTTTTCTATTATTTGTATTATGTTAATAAAATAAAAAATATATGCAAAAAATATAGTTGTTTATATATGAACTAATATGATCAATCTAATTTCAAATTTTTATGATAAATTATTCTAACAATAACCAACTGAAGACATCTAAGTTATTTAAATTTTATTTTAAGCATTTAAAAATTTGTTGATGATAAAACAATCAAAATATAGATCAATTGAATATATGATGATTATTTTAGAAATATAAGTGTTGAACCAAACTATTGAATGAACTTAATTTACGCATATTGAAAATGATGTGTTTATTAATGCTACCAATGAAATTATTATGCACGATTTCAGAAAATGAAGAATATAAGATAAACTTATGATGGTGATTGTGTTTAACTTTTATTTTTCTAACATTGTGATGTAATTTAAACAATATTATTTACTTCTAATTTTATTTTAAAAAAATTGGGCCCCGTAGTAAAATCTCTCCTCCGCCATCGTATCCATCCCCTATAGCTCACCTCAAACTAACATTCTTTATTAATTACAAATTCACAATTTTAGAAGTAATATTTAACCCAAAAATTCTTAATTTATATGCACAAAATTAGAATGAAATATATTTTGAACATGAGAGAATATTAACTCAGACGTTAACGATTATTTGGGGAACAAAACACGGACAATTTGCATTCTAATTGAAGTTCTTTATTCTTGTAACTTTATGCACGGAACATTGAAATGCTGCGAGTTGAGTTCATATTGAAAATGCCGTCAGTTTTACCTCCCAATTTGCGTGGGGATGATCAAAATAATTGAATTGTCTGAAAAATCAAATGAATCAATCGAATTAGTCGAAATGTTTTGGTTGGGTTTTAGGTTTATGTATACTTTAAAATTAATTAATTAATTTGTACTAATAAAACTAATCATTATTCAATAGTCATCAATACTAATCAACATCATAGCAATACAAGGACTAACAAATCAATCAATATTCAGAAAACAATTCAGCTTGGTTAAGAATAATAGATTTTAACGAGCGATCAACGATCGATTCCTAACAATCGCAGTGAGTTTCACCTCTTTTACGTATTTGTGAAAGTCCTCCTAATTTATTAATCACGAACACCGCGATTTACTCTCTCACATTATCACTAACACAATGAGGCCTTCTAAAATGAGAGTTTCCCTTTAGACAAGAAAACAAGAGATTGAAACTCAACAAAAATATAGTCAAATATCATTCTTCCAAGTCATCCAATATATTTATACACGATCGAAGACGGTATATATATGAAATACAGAAATAAATAGGGTTGTAGTTTTTTTGTGGATTAAATAAGTCATAAAAGACAAACCTAATATTTGACTAGAATTTCTATAGTTGTTGGGTCCACACAAAATAGGTGTTAGATTGTTGCAATTTGAAACACGACACGGATTTTTGTCATTGCCGTGCTGCAACAGAGCTTCATTTTGTGCTGAGATTTATTTTATAAGATATTAATATAAACGTGAAAGATGATATTACATTCACTTTTCTTTTCTGAGTTCATATTACATTCAAATTAAGAAGTTTGGTTAAAGTAGGTTCATCCTTTGTGCACAAGCGACTACATATAATATGACAAGATTGGATATTTGCTTCGTACCACTAAAAATTATTTAGAAGGTAATCTCATATAAGAACGTCTTCAAATAAGGATACATATGTACCACACTCAATTAGAAAATAGAACCACACATAATTGGCAAATTTGAAAATCACAATCCATTAGAATTTCTAAATTTAATATGTTTCACATGTGTTCTTCGATCGATCTTAATTCGTTAGAAATTAAGTCGCAAGAATGAACACAGAGAATTAACGTGGTTCGATATTTAAAATATATCTACGTCCACCGAGCAAGAGAGAGTGTGTGTATTGAGTGTGTAAGAAGTTTACATACAAAGTGTAGATGATCAAACGATCGATCCGAGTGTAGATGTCCCTTCTCTATTCTAGCTATTATATTTATATACCATCAAGTTGAGTTCGACTCGATTCAAATTGAGTTTGACTCTATACAATAGAGTTTGACTCTAATACAAAGTCTTCTCATAAGGATTCTTTTAGATATGCATCCAATCTTCTACGCTCCAATCATGATTAGAGTTGTAGTTGGTTAAGGAGTCTTCTGGCCGAACTCACAAAGCCGGGGTCCATTTATATTGGGTCCGATGCTTGCGCAGTGGTTGGCCGTATCACTATCACCGTACGGCTGGCCGCTCGCCGCCATTGTTGTTGCTTTGTTGCAGCTACGGATGTAAGACTTCGGTATTCATCGTCGTGATTGATTCCTCAGAACAAAGGTTGATCGAAACACGAATTTCGCTTCCACGCATTTGCGCCATGATCGATCTAATTTTCGTAAGGTAATGAATGCGTAAATAACACGAGGAGTTAATGTTGTTCGATCTTTAAAATAGATCTACGCCCACCGAGCAAGAGAGTATGTGTATTGAGGTGTGTAAAGAAGATTACAAAGAGTGTAGATGATCAAGTGATCGATCCGAGTGTAGATGTCCCTCTCTTCTATTCTAGCCTATATTTATATACCATCAAGTTGAGTTCGACCGATTCAAATTGAGTTTGACTCAATACAAATAGAGTTTGACTCTAATACAAAGTCTTCTCTCATAAGGATTCTTTAGATCCGTTGAAACGAAATTTTGTGTTTTCGATCAACTTTTCTCGTGTAACAATCGAACGATGAGGAACACACGAGAAGCATTACATCCGTGGTCGCTACGGAAAAACGACGGCGGGCGGACGCGCCGAACTCGGCCCGAAAAGCCCAATAAGAGATACGACCCCGGCGGCACGCTCAAAGTCTCGATGAGCGAGGTCAACCGCCCTTCGTCCACTCCGCCACCTCCCACGGTGCATCCGCAACGCCACTCGAATTGATCGCCGGATGCCCGACAATCGAGAAAGAGACCTCGCCCACATTAGAGAAGCTCTCAGACAAGCAACAAGTAGCTCGGTATTATAACCGAGTGTCAAACCCGATAATTCCAAGTAGGCGACCTCGCATCAAGTAACGAAGTCGATAAAGTGCAAAGCTCGGCAAGTTAGATACCACATGGAAGGACCATATCGAATTAAAGAAGTCATCGGAAAAGGTCATATATGCTCGCCCATTTATCCGAAGACGTTGTATTTTATTAATAAAATATTTTTCCTTGCATATTTCATTTGTACTTACGATACCACCTTTTCCACAATACCTCTACGGAGGATGATAAATACCCTCACTGAGGATGAACAATACCCCTCATGGAGGATGAACAATACCTCTAAGGAGGACTAATTAATTACCCTCTGAGGACGAACTATACCTCTTCTGAGGATGAAATATACCCTCTTCTAAGGATGAACTATACCCTTCTGGAGGATCTAACTATACCCTAAGGAGGAGATCTAAACGCCGTGAGGGGACTACCCCAGCGATACTTCTGCCAAATAAGGAACTCATACCTGCGCTCAATACGAGGACGAACTAACCTTCGCTTATTTCGAGGATGAATTACCTTCGCTTAATACGAGGATGAACTACATTCGCTTATTTCGAGGATGAATTACATTCGCTTATCACGAGGAAAGAACCACTTCGCTTATTTCGAGGATGAATTACCTCGCTTAAATACGAGGACGAACCACCGCCTCGGCCCGCCGCCTGCCTCTACCTTCGCAGTCGGCTCTGCCACGCCTCGGCCTCCCGACACCGCCACGGCCACCGACTGCCTCTCGAGCTCGACCGCGCCTCGCCCGGCCCCTTCGCCACCGCCGCCACCGTGGTGCGGCCTCCTTCTTCAAGATCCCGAGCCTCACCGCCCCTAACCTCGATACACGAAATTACATATTCAACTTCTAGAAACGCCTCGGCAGGCGGCCCAAGAACGCACAACCGCGAACGCCGGTGGCGGCCGACGACATCTTCTGCGAATCGCGCAAGCAGGCAAAGCCAAGCGACGCACGACTCCCAGCGAGCACGCTACAGGCGGCTTGCCGCATACATCTCGGCGAACGCCAAACAGGTGAAGCCAAGCGACGTCACGACTTCGACGTAACGCCGGCGGGCGGCGGCCAAGCGACGACGACTTTAAGCGTAATCGCAGGCATGCGTAAGTCAAGCGACATACATCTTCGGCGAACGCCTCAAAGCAGGGAAGCCGCGACATACGACTTGCGTAACACCCCGCAGGCGAAACCAGCGACATACATCTTCTGGCGAACGCCTCAACAGGCGGTTCCAAGCGACGACGACTTTGGCAAACGCCGCCGGCATGGCTGCAGCGACGCACGACTCGGTGAACGCCTCAGCAGGCGGCCAGCGACGACAACTGGGTAAACGCCACGCCAGGCGGCAGCGGCGACGACGACTTGCGGAACGCCGGTAAGGGGCGGCCAGCGACATACATCTTCGGCGAACTCCTCAGCAGGTGAAGCCTGCCGACGACGACTTCGGTAGAAAGCCTCGGTATGGAAGGCGGCCGACGACGATTCGACGAACGCGTGGCGGCCAAGCAGACATACAACTCGACAGGATCAGACGCATCCACTTCGCCAGATCACGAAGTTTCGCCAAGCAATGTCGAACCACTATCCCCATCCATCACGACCTCACTTCTACGCCTTTTTGTGTGGGATGTGATAGGATACGCCCAACTACTAGGCCCAAGCATCAAACCCAATATAAATGGACCCCGGCCTATGTGAGTTCGGCCCAAGAAGACTCCTCAACCAACTCCAATTCTAATCGCAATTGGAGACGTAGAAGATTCGGATGGATATCTAAAAGAATCCTTATGAGAGAAGACTTTGACAGAGTCAAACTCTATTTGTATTAGAGTCAAACTCAATTTGAATCGTAGTCGAACTCAACTTGATGGTATATAAATATAGGCTAGAATAGAAGAGAATGGACATCTACACTCGGATCGATCACTGATCATCTACACTTTGTAATCGGTTCTTACACACTCAATACACACATACTTCGCTCCGGACGAGATCTATTTTAAAGATCGAACCACGTTAACTCCTCGTGTTATTTATCGCATTCATTACCTTACGAAAATTAGATCGATCGTTCTCATGTGAAAATGTCATGGGACTTTGTCATGATTTAAATCAACTTAGAATTTATTTGGCTTGAAACTCATAAAGTGAGTTAATGATGAAGTTTTTCACTGTGCTTTGTCTCCATGGCACCATTTTCTTCTAAAAAATAACTATTTGACAATTCGAGTTGCACGTGAAAATGGAGATTCCTATAAATTGCTTGTGGACCGCTCAATTATAGGAAACATGCAATCTTTAGTTGATTTGAGGATGGCTTATTGGTAGTGTGTATTTTCTTAATATATATCTAAGGCTTTGAATGTCAGATCTGATTTTTTTTCAAGCATGATTTACCATTTCTATGTAATTTATAGGTTATTGCATATATGATTGGGAAACAATTTGGTTTCATTAATTAAACTGAATTTGTTCAAAAATGAAATCAAATCGAATCGATTTAAATTTTTGTTAACCAAAATCGATGGATTATTACGTTTGATTTTTGAGTAACCAAAATTGAAACAAAATCAATTAATAATTAAAATAAAATTAATTAATAAATAAAATAATAATTACAAAAAGTTTTGGTTCGGATCGATCACTTTCGATTAAATCAATAGCAAAAAATTTATGAACTCGAATCGAACATTCAAGTGATAATCGAACTTTCAATTTTTGATTAACCGAAATCAATCAATTCGATTCGATTAGGTTCATCATTTAAACAATTCTAATTACATAAGATAAATTGGAGCATTTCCTCCAATGTATTTTGTAGGCCATTGCATAACAATAAGAGTTTACTCAAAGACCAATCTCAAATAATGATTGCATGTTATCCACGTTATAAAGAAAAAGAAACGTTGTTTATCGCAGCGGGTTACACATGTGGCGTAGTCAGCCTCCAAGAGTCGATGGGCAAAAAAATTAGAATAATTCAAATAATTTAAAATAAAATTATATTTTAAAAATATGATTATAAATTACAATAATTTCTTATGATTACTTATATTCTAAAACGATGTACTCATTATCAATTGTAAAAAAATCATTCTCAATATAAGTAACCAAACAATCATTCAACCAACGATCTCCCATTCGACTTTAAAGTCAATTTTCCACGATCTTCATGATAAAAAATGCTCTTTCCATAGTTGTAGTTGCCACATGTAAAATAAATACAAGTTTGATAAACTTATACACCCATAAATACACAATATCTCATTTTGTCTTCACTAATTATCTCGCAAGACTTTCTATCGCTTTCAAATTGGTATTCACACATCCGTAAGCTAATTTTGAAGTTAGTTATCTAGAGCCATTATCTCAATCAAGAAAATCGCTTAGATAACAATTTGCAAAACATAATAATTTCTTCTTATTAAAAGCAATGATGTATTATTTGGACTAAGACTTTCACGTAAAGAAATTCAAATGTTTTATAAGTACGATTTTAATCTAATATTCTATAAATTCTTCACTATTTGTTTATTAAATTATTTGACAATCCTCATTGCATAAAAACTTTTTCTATAGTTGCAAATCACGTGTAAAATAAGTGCAAATTTAATAACCTTATACATCAATAAATGCACAACATCTTATTTTGTCTTCACCAATTAATCAATCTATATATAGTTTTATCTTTTCCTTATTTCTTTTAATTTTGATGGGCAAGAATCAAATATTTTCAGAATATTACATATAAATATTGTAAGAAAATATGATTTTACCATTTTTCCAATGATCTATCTTGGATGTTTAATTTACCATACATTGATTACATACCTAGCATGCATCTGTATAATTAATTGCAACACGTAGGTGTTTACTTGTGAATTTCTAGAATATGAGATCAATGACAGACTCCAACTTTGATCTTCTGGACTATATCCTGGATGCCTATTCTCTAATACTGAATGAGAGCAATTCATGAAGAATACTATAAAAATTCACCTCCTTCTTTAGATCTCAACAAAAGAATAAGGATTAATTCTGATTTTCTATCACCTTGTATTTATAATGCATTCCTAGAATCCTATTTAGATATGATCTATGCATATCTAATAAATACAATCATATATTTATAGATAAATCATATTTAGAATAATTATCTCTCGACCTCTAATGATATCGAGAATATATCTTGATATCTAATAATATCGATAATATCTATCTAGATACCGAGATGTATTAAAATAATACATTAATCGTAATGAGTCCCATGAGACTCTACTAGGATAGACGAAAATTATAAATGCTCCGCACCTTGATGGCCAACCGAGGATCAAATACAAGAAATAAAGATGAGTCTAAAATGAATTAATTATCTTATGTTCAGCCCGTAACATAAATTAATTCATAAACATTTATTAATTCCACTAGAGAATAAATGTTAACTTGTCCCTTTATTATTGAAGTTGAGTCAGCTTGCACTTAGACTTCATTTAATCCTTGTATTTAAGGTATCGCAAATCCATTAATTATTTATAGATTATGATCGCTTAAAATAATTAATCTCTTTAATTCCTTAAATAGTACCACTCAACCTTATTATTGTATTGAGCTAACTCAACCCGCATGGTTTAGTACAATAAATTTTTGAGTTCCTTAAGGGGACTTCATCATCCTAAACGGATACGTGACTGACATGTAACTAGTATGACATACAAAACACCGCCACCACCCAAGATGCAGAGAATTGAGTTATCTCATATAACCTCACCCATAACAAGTCAAAGTGATGGTCAAGAACTCATACTCACCTAAAACCTTATCGAGATTTAGATCTACGTAAAATCACCGAGATCTAGGTTCTTCACAACGGTCAGATAGAAGAACTCATCTCACTATGATCCATCAATACGTTAAGACGTACTAGCATAGGCAAGCAACCAAGTCAAGTCACTTCTTATCTATACTGCAGCCTATACCGATAACTCGTCCTCAAGTTGCCTCAACTGTGAATGAAGAGGTACAACAAGTACCGAAAGAAAAGAAACGATCACAACAGAAACCGCAAAGAAAGATCAAATAAGGATCGGACAGATGAAAAGTCCAGCCGATCTGAATACAAAGATGACGAGAGCTTCACTATGGTGATTGTAATCTCTTCATAACTTAAATGCATTGTCTACAAAAAACTCTACAAGGTGTAACAAACATGATTAGTCGTTCCCGTATCAACTAATCACGAATGAGTAGAATAGGTTGCGAGACATGTTTCAGCTTATAAGAGTCGATAACGCACTTTCGCCCGAGCATGGGACCTGCTCAACTTTCAATATCCAATCTTATCACACTAGTCGATAACGCACTCTTCGCATTATGCCTCGATATGGTTCGCTCTACTACTCTCGCTATTTTCCTCGACTTTGTCATCCCTAAGTCCTTCTTCATCTTTCCGCCTTTCGAAGGAACAAAGGAGCTCTTAGAAGCGCTTAGTACAAAACAAAGGTATCCTCGCCCATAACCCCATCTATCACCATATGATCATAGTGTAACTTGATAAAAGTATACAACTTCATGGTCATCATGGCATTAACACGAGTTCTCGAAAAACTCATGTAAAGAATTTAGATAATATCGATTTTGACTATGCCATCAATACCTTATCTTATCAAGTCAAGCCTATTCACGAGACGAGTCATATGTATGACATGATCGTGTAATGAGTTGCCTTCGCCATCGAACACGCCAGATTGCTTCATCGTGTTGCAACGAACAATGCGATCCGGCTCCCAAATATGTCCTTTAGATTTAGCCGACATCGCCACGCCTTCCATCCCCTAATGTTGTAGCTACAAGGTGGATGACATTGTAGTCATTATATAGTATTTTGCCATATTGTTCGACTTATGCCACCTTTTATGCATTTCCCGCTCCTCATCAGTGGATGTATCGATTAGGGGTGCAATACGGAGTATGAAGGAAAACATAAGTTCTTTTACGATAAGTACGTATTCCAAATTGTGTTTCCACTCAATATAATTCGACTAGTTAACTAATTTTATGCAAGAACATTGATTATCGGTACAAAAACATATCTAATAAGTAAAACGATAAACACGTAATCATACAATCATATATAACTTGTAACAATAATATTGTAACCTTTGATAAAATAATATTGGTCGAAACATCCAATTGTCCAAGGAATCTCAAATGCAAGCCACATGTGGATATTTACGTGAACCTCTTAACCGCACTAAAATATCTCTTTAGTCGCTTAATTACATTCTATGTCAACTAATCCTTTCGACAAATGAAACTAATAATCGAACCATAAACTGCACCACATCACTATCGTGAGAAAAGACTTTGCAGAAGTTGTACTCGAGGTAATGTTAAGCAAGGACCACAAATTTGATGTTAGAATTTGAATTTTATAATCGACAACTCATTCGACCATACATCTTCCAATTCAATTTTGTTTGTTATCTCATTTTATACCTCTAGAGGACTTATGAAAATTGTATACGCAAACCACGCGTGTAGACGCCACGCATGAAATTCTCACTCTCAATATGTTAAAATGTTTTATTTAGAAATCTCATCCAACAAACTTATGATAAATGGTGCAATCAAGCCACGTGTGAAGACGTCTACTCACAAATATCACCACTTTGTCTAGAGACCAAATTGTGGAAGTCTTGTTAGAATTAAAACTTCGTGTTCTTGCTTAATCTTTTTACTTCAAAAAGTTTGTTCATACAGACCATCTAATACTAAACGTGCTTTCCCTAGAACTCAACATGTAAATATGCTTGCAGAATTCTAAATCATGCTTCAAGATATGATAAACCTAGCATGCTTGCTAAACACAATGTAATCATGTAACAACATAAAACATGCTTCCACGTAATTAAACATACATTGTATGCCATCGCATAATTTGAACATCCACGACATTCTTCGAACAATAATATATAAAATAAATTGCTTATCGTGGCCCATCATAGATCATGTACGCTTTGCCTAATTAATTACATAAATTTACAAAATACATATCTTCGTAGTCTTCAAAACGGGTCTTCTGTGCTCGACGCATGACCGCCTCATCAATAGTAGATTTGGGTCTAAAACTAAATTTTAATTGAAACAGTGATCCGGGTTGGAAAGTGAATCTAGGTTAAAATCGGTTAGGTTGCAAAAATAGATCCGGGGAACAAGATTCAGGTCATGAAAACGGGTCGGGTCGGATCCGACTATGCGTGGACTGTTAAGCAAGCGCGCTCAGCATGCTCCTCCATCACTATCTCTCGTTCTCGCATGCCCCATCAAGACCTATCGAGTTCACGCCACGAGCTATGCACGGTATGATGCCACCGCGCTTGTACCGCTCAAGCCCCACCGAGAAACAAGTTTATCTCATGCGCGCCCGCACCCCGCCGCCTTGTCCGCCCCACATCGCGCACCCACGCATTGTGCGCGACGAGCGCCAGCGCTAGGTGCTATTGCAATGTCGTTGCGTGCGCGCTGTTACCGCGCTTCCCTTCACCGACACTGTACTGCCTAACGCACCATCGCATCTGTTCGCAGCGTGATGCCTCCGGCATGTGCTCGCGGCGCTACCAACGCAAGTGCTATCGGCGTTGCATGCCCAAATACTGCGGTGCTCGCATCGCACGACGTGTTCTTCGTCGCGTTGTCTTTTCCTTTGTCTTTTTGACATGAATCAATAAGAAATAGTGGAGCTTCCCCAGTTGCTGCTAAGTAGAGGACACCATGCCTTTTACGTGTCGCTTCCCCATCCTTTCTGATTCGTCTTCGATCGTTTCTAAATCTCTTTGTCGTTCAATATAATTTACAAAAAAATAAATTTTAACCATAGATTTTCTCGTGGTGAAAAATGATTCCAATGAAAAACAATAAAAAATAGAGCCACAATGAGTGACAAACAAACACATGTAATAATCAAACGTGAATTAATCCAATAGAACCAAGATATTGATCTCATGCTCTGATACCAACTGAAGAGAAATATGATTTTATGTGTTTCCAATGATCTATCTCGAATGTTTAACTCATCATACATTGATTATACTTCTAGTATGCTCCTACATAACTAATTGCAACATATAGAATTTTCTCTTGTTTATCTATGAATTTATGACACAACTGATCAATAGCCAACTCCAACTTTTATCTTTTAAACTATGTCCTCATTGCCTGATCTCCAATGCTGAATGGAAGCAATTTATTGAGAACACTAAATTTCTAAGTTTATGCTATTATTAAAATTGTTATTGATTTCTAAATTTTTTTTTAACATTAATACTTTTTATTATTTTTTAAAATTATGATTAACTAACCCTCCCCAAGAAATAATAAGGCTCTTTTGTAATAATTTTTTTCTTCCCCTGTTTGTTAAAATAAATAGATAAATCTAAGTAGGAGTCTCCAGGTTCGTATGGTTATTTTATAGTAACACAATGTTAATAAATTACATACAAGATTAAGCACATATATTGGTGTTGAACAATAGAAATCTAGCAGGAGAGGAATCAGAAAAATGAAACAAATGAGTATGAGATTAACCAAACCTGCTAACAGTCCAACTATATGAGATTAACCAAACCAAACCAAACCAAACCAAACCTGCCAGAAAATATATTTCTTCAACCACTATATTAGCCTATGGTATTGATAAGGAAGAACACAAGCTGCCACTTGAGATAATTGAATCACACATTTTTCAGTGGTAATCAGAGCAAGCAATAACTTTTAATTCTGCAAAACAATAACAAAAATATGAACTAAATACAAATAGAAGTTGATCAACAAGCACAAGTTCAACTTTCTGCAAGCTAACGATGCTCGTGGGTTAAAAAGCTCCTAGCTCTCTATTTTCCAATTCAAAATACAGAAGCGAGGATCTTATTGGTCGACAGAAACTTCTGTTAAAAGGAAAACACCAAGCCAAACACAGCATGAAATACTATGCCGGTAAGAAAAGAGTCAAACGAACATTTGATATAGGGGAGTGAGTATACCTGAAGCTGCAACCCTTTCGTCAGCAATCCATAGCTTTGCGCCGCAACATGAAGCTTTCAGCTCGCTTACGGGCCTTATCAGATAATTGGCAAGGTGGGATAGGTGACTTATCGCCTTGAACCACCCACTGGGTCGCGATCCACCCAATCTTTCATGTCCCTTGCTTAAGAAGGTCCTCAGCCGCACCATTATTCCATCTACAGATCTGCCAGTCATCGACCAAGATGGAGCCTCTGTAGTATCACCAACATCTCTCTTTGCGGAGAGGGTGATTCAGAGAGGAAGAGAGAGGGTTCAACAATATCTGGTTCAATGGAGTGAAAAAGAGGAATCTTTAGTTTCCTGGGAAGATTCTCAATTTCTTCACCATAAATTTCCAAATCTTGATCCTTGGGGACAAGGATCTCAATTGAGGCCCGATACTGTCATGAATTCCAATGCTGATTTAGGGGAAATTGAAGAAGGGGCTGAGCAATTAGGGATCGTTGACAAGAAGAACAAAGTGTGCATTTTTTAGAATGGTTGTGTCCAAGCTCGATCAAATCAAGGTGTTATCTGCAAGAAAGGATTCTAAGCCATTGGATGGGGAGGCAATTGCTGGACCGTTCAATGTGGAGAAAGAGATCGGAGCACCTTAGTTTTATGTTTTCATGTATCTAATTATATTTTAATTTGTTGTTGCTGTAATTCCATGAAGGTGTACCACCATGGGAACTATATATTGTGAGCTGCTAGGTTAACGTGGATATGAAAAAGTATTATCTACACCTCCCCCTCTCGTCCCTTCTTTCTATCTCTCCACATTCTATTCTTTCGTTTCCTTCAAGTTTCTATGCTATCTTCCTCATTAAACAAATACAAATTCAAATTCAAATTACAGAAAATTCCTTAAACACATTTGCTATTGAAATCCTGTTCACAACCGTTGGTAATGAAATGAAAGTCCTTCCTCGACAAGGTGCATCAAATGAGCCAAGTTAAGAACAGTAGGTGGGAAGATTGTGATGTGGGAGAACTGGACCTTGACGAACATGAACTATACAACAGTCTGTCATAGAGCCCTTTTGGTAAATTTACAAGACGACGAAATATATGAACCTAAATATTATGATTTATAAGATCCAGTATATTGCCTATGTTCTTAAAAAGCAATAAACCAAAATGTAAAGAGGATGCATCCATGCATACCTGAACCTCGGAAGCCAGTAGAATTTCCAACATCCAGCAATGTGACTCAATACATGCCATGCTCACCTTTGACGTGGAAAGCAACCATTGGAAAATGTCATGTGTAATATTGGATGGCACATTAAACATTTATAATTGGTTAAGAACAGAAGCAATGCAGTAAAATCCAGAAGGCCTAATAGAAACGATATCCTTTTGCTTTCCTTATATTTGATTTGGCACGTAATCATGAAATAAACATTAATGTCTTGTACAAGCAGAAACAGGAGTTTCTGTTCATTGGGTAAAAACTGATGAAATATGGAGAAAAAATAGCATCATTCAATAGTTGAAACGAACTACATCCAATAAAGGGATTCTGAGACACAAACACATGTATATAAACAACTGAATCAGCATCATAAAATAACTTATGCCTCTTCTAGATTTGAGAATGAGCTTCAAGGACCAAACCATGCTAATTATGGTCAGATTAGTGGCCTGAAATGAGTAATCAGGACCTCTAACTAAAGCTTGATAAAATTTATATAACATCATTATAACCCCAGCGTCTACCTAAAAAGCCTGATGGAGTCAAGTTGATCAGCAAATTTTTCAGAGCATAAATTTAGAGTATCTCTGCATTTCTAAGAATAAAAAATCCAAATTATAACCCTCAAAAATAGCCCTATGAAGCAAGGAGAAAATTGCAAAGAGTGCAAGACAAAAGAATGTAGTTCAATTAATTTCTTCAGAAGTGGCAATTAGATCAGAACATAAAACCTGTATGAAATTCCAAATGCCATCTGTAACATGAAAGCATTATACCACAGTTATCGTGTCAGATAGGTTTTCAGTTGATTCCAGACTTCAGAAGAAGCATAAAAGTTTTAGTTCAATGTAGAAAAGTGCAGAAGCTGCGTCAAAACCATAAAGTAGAACTGTAGAACTATATAAATCAACAAGAATGGCTCGAGATAGTTTGATTGTCATGTTAATAAGTGAATTAAACTATAAACAGTTTATTGGAATATAAAGCCTGGAGAAGGTTAATACCTCAAAATGAATCCAATTGCCCATCTCCTATTCTATATACACCATCACTTACCTTGACGACCAAGATATGCACTTCATACTCCATGGAAGCACAGGATGGTCACAAAGCCAGCATACCATCATCAAAGCCTTCACGCCTGCAAGAGGTTAGAACTGTAGCAACAGTGAAAACTGACGAAATGTCCATGAATAAAGAAATAGATGTGCTATGGCATGATGCCCTCACAGGTGAAAACTATAAAAACCTCACAACCAGTACAAGAGTGCTAATTTAGCAAAAGCATGATTTTATTTGAATATAAAATTTATGTACAAAGGACATTGTTCCTGATCTGCAATTGCTAGAACGAAAGTTGTGTTTACTAAGACCTTACAACTGAGATATGGGCTTATATGTCGAACAAAAAGGTCCTTTACAGTCCACAGTTAACAGCTTGATTATGAACATAATCCTTAAGTAGGAAAAGAGAAAATCCATAACCACTCAAGCTGAGCTTATGGTCCGACGATGGCATGAACTCAATTGTCACTGGTCAATTCATGGCAACTGTTCTTTCTTTTTTCTTTCAGTAATTGTATATAAGGCACAGGAATGTACAGCATTGACGTCTCAAACCATCATATTCAACTCTGTAAGGTCATCCATTGGGATTCCAAGGCCACCCATACAATCATTATCATGTAACCCTTCATCCTCAATATTCAACAACCATGATCCTAGGTCCTCTCCGTGACCACCTAGATCCTCAGTAACGCCTAAATCATCCATCTCAGGCAGTTGCAGTCCAGATAAATCAATTGGTTCTTCCAACATGTCAGTGGCATAATCGTTTTTATCCTGGCCAAAGTTACTTTGCCTATTCTCACTTGATTTAAGCGTTGCCAAGAACATCCCTTTTGCTTGTTCTCCCATATTTCCAAGAGAACCATTGACTGAAGCAGACAAATGAGCGGTTTTCTGCTTTGGTCTTGCCTTGGACTTTCTATCTCCTTTGACAGAGGCCGACACTGTGCGGCTAATTTTGTAGTTCCATTTCTGGAGGAGGCCTCTATTGTTTCCTTTTCCTCTCTGTCCCTCTCACTCCTTTTTCCTTTTGCACTGCATGAGAGAGAACCACCAAGCCCAGTGCTGATAATACCACCTACATTATCAAGTAACACTTCCCTCCTTTTCACTCTATTTGAGCAAATGTCTTCTCTACCACTAACTAGTTCAGAACCCAGATTATTTGATGGGAATACTTCAGAAGAATATATATCCTGATTGTTAGAACTAGGGCTCTGTTGAGCGCCCAGAGGAGCTGAGAACACCACAAAACAAAAGTAATTGTAGTGAGAGAAGCTCTAAGTTTAAGGAAAGAAGAGTATATGCAAGGAAAATAAAACAGATGAATGTTTAGAAACATCCTGCAATTTTATCTGGCATTTACCTGAAGTTCTAGCTTCGACAGCGCATCCAGATGCTCCAATATGCAGTTTTCCATATTCATTATCAGTGCTGGAGTTAAAAGGTTGTCCATCAACATGGCGGGATACACCGGAGAGGAAAATGTCCTTATAAAGAGGATCGTCAAAGCAGCTCTTTCCGATCTCCTCAAATTCCGGTATCGCTCCATAGTTCGCTTAACAAAAGCTAAGGCTGCTTGCTTGGCCATTCTACCACTGGCACTTTTCATCCCATGGGCATTAGGTCCCCAGCAACTCTGTAAGGAAGAAATACTTAAGATTAAAAGTAATGATGTAGCAGAAATAGCTGCCAGCTGTATTAGACTGAATTTTGAAGCAGACTGAAACTGAACCACCTTTAAGAGTAACCAAATATAGAGGCAGCTGATACTATGATTTGCTTCCATGATATTGATAATCATGAGCTTTGTTTTATTTTCCTTTTTCTTTTTGTTTCTTCTTTGTGTTTTCACACAAATGAATGGGATTTTAGAGATATAAGCAGCAGAGAACATGAACCATCAGATTGGAATTGCTTGTTTCTTTTAACATGAAATTTATATTTGTCAACTGCAGTTTATATATAAGAAAGCTTTTCAAAAGTTATGTTTCTTGAATAGCTGGTGCTCAGAGGCTTTCCAAATTGGATTCAATAAGAATCTTTGATAATTAAGAAAGTTCTCAGGCATCAAAGTATCACTCTGTAGGAAGGAAATTCATATTAAATATATGGCTAACAAGGATAAGATATAGCATTATTGTTCTTGATACTAACAAGTAGTCAATATTCAACTGATTCTCTAAAATGAATTTGCAGATCAATTTATTATAAGGATGATAGAGGAAGAAGGAAGATGATAGTGATGATTACCATGTACTTCTCGTAGGCCATTACCACAAGTTTGTTAAGAGCATGCCCTTCAAATTCCCTGCAGTAAATGAAGATGCTTACATTATTATCAAGCAAGATAGGTTGTCCAGATATCATATTGCTTAGAAAGAAGAACAAAATTCTTACTTCTGCTGGAGCTCTTTAGCATCAGTAGCGGAACCGAGAAGTTTGCCAAGCAAGTTCTTCTTCCGTGAAACCTAGACATGGAATTAACAATAAGAAATATTATTAAAATAACAAATCCAGAAGGTTCAAAAGGAAACTCAAAAATACAATATGAAATTAACAGTCATCCTAACTCCTCACCTACATTGAGCATAATTAAAATTTAAAGTTTCTCTCAGAGGTTTGAAGATGAACGCAATACAATAACTCAAAAACCAGTTTTGAATAAATCTTAAAAAACAGCTTTTTTTAGAAGGTAAAGTTCATCAAATTCAAATTTTGTGCCTGGTTAAAAAACATAATCAAGATTCAAGATATCATAGCACAAAAACAGATGCTCCCCAGCCCTTGTTCTATCTTCTTTTCAAAGAAATTTATCGTCATTTTCTTTCCCACACACATGCACACAGATGATGATGATGCAGGTATCACAAATTTTAGCTGGCATTTCTCTTAGTACGTGGAACAAATCTGGTGAATTTAGCTTTACGACACATTTTCTTAATATGAAGCTAAACCCTTCTCAATTTGTTACAGTTTCATACTTTAACATGTCTTACCAGTTCCTGGTAGTTCTCATCCAACCAAGTGATATCTCCACTTATTTCATCTCCAATCTGTGCCAAATCAGACTGATCAGAAGACTACATTAACAATTAAATGTAAGGATTTAAAAGCAAGAGAGAATACAAGCATATGCACTAGCTTAAAAATCTTAAAGAGAGAAGATCTCATATACCCCTAAATCTGGGTAGATTCCTATGCTGTGAACCTCCATGATTAGTCTTTCATTTATTGACATATTTTGGTACTGATACTCGGAGCATATTGTGCTAGGTGCTGATTGGTCTGTGTGTAAACCGTTTTGTAAATGATCACAGCTTGGGAAACCTGTGCCAGGAATTGACATAATGTTCTGCTCCACTTCGTAAAATGATCTTCCATTTGATTTTACATTGTAACCATTAAATGTAGGACATCCAGAAGGGTCACAACTTGGTGATATGTGAGAGCAAAAAGTATCTGATCCCATAATTTTTTCAATCTCAAATGGAGATTCATGCTCATCATATTTGAGGTCCTCTTCTTCTTCAGGAATCAAAGCTGCAATGATTCTCTGGTACATAGAAATCTCATCTGGCTTCTTCACTCCTGGAGCCACATGCTCAGGGCTAAGTTCCACACTTCTTGCTTCAGTCTCGCCTCCCAAATTCATTTGAGCCATAGTCAGGTACTAAAATGCAGCTAGCTGTATCAAGAGGTGCTGGAGCAGGCCTGTCCACTGCTGTACCAGAATTAATCTGGACAGAAGAAAATTTTACAAAGAAGACTTCAGCGTACAGCAATGCAACTAAATGCAGAAATATGGCATCAAACTTAGCTTCAATCAGCAGTACATGCTGAGCATCATTTAAGTCTTCATTCTTATGTACTTGTGTACAGTACAACTTGACATTCATAGTGTGTGCATAGAAGGTGCATTCGTACAGGACTACTGTAGCATTAGGGAGCATTCATATATAGTATATTCGACAGACTTTGATAAGAATTGTAAGGAGCCCTATATCCCCAACTTTTATTGCTTACGTGAACAAACAGACCCCAGATGAAATGGGTAAAAATAAATCAAATAGGATACCCAAAACATAAATATTAGCATCAATAACAAAATCAATGCAGACAGAAGTCTCAAATTTGTGCAAAAACTGAGGATGCCAACCAAGCATCGGAAGGGGATCTAAACTGTATCACTCTTGCAGCTCAAGCATGCTCTAGGGAACCACAATATAAGTCTTAAAGAAGTACTTTACTTTCTCTGTTTGATAGAGAACAACACATGAATCTTATATATTACTCCGTCCGTCCCACCCAAGACGGTCCATTTCTTTTCAGCAAGGTTATTTAGGAAAATGGTATAAAGTGATTAAAGTGATAAAAAGTAGGTAGGTCCCATAACTTTTGAAGAGATAATTATTTCCTAAAAAAGAAACTGGTCATCTTGGGTGGGACAACCCAAAAGGAATACAGGTCATCTTGGGTGAGACAGAGGAGTACTATATAAATTATAACTTAGTAATCTATTGACAAACTATTGTTCACTTCATGTATCCTTTTCCCCAACACAGTAAAAATACTGAAATGAAGCTAGACTAGTGGCGAATTTTATTGGAAAAAAGATTAAACAAATCGATAAAAGAGTAAATCTGAAAAATTGAAGTCTTGAGAATTTTCCAAGAAATATAAAATCTTTTATATTAGTAAACAGAGCTGAATTGGAAAAGTAAAGACTTGAATTGATAGATAGTAAGGAAGGAGAGGGAACAAAAACTAATTTTGTATGTACAAGGTCCATAACTACAACAATCAAATATGTAAGATTTGTTACGCATTAGTTAGCCTGGGATAAAGCACAAATGCATTTTATACAAATTCACTTGACTGATTTTCCAAACCAAAGACTACATATCGTGATTCATGACCAGCTAACAGTCAAGTCCACTTATGTGGAAGTAAACCTCCTATCTTCAACCCACAACAATACCTTTCTTAGTCAAAATAACAAAAATTAAGAAATACTTTCCTGAAACCGACCACTCTCATATGTACAGCTATTACGAGATACCTTAAAATGTGGCAACAACACTAACATATATCACAAGCAATTTCATCAAAATTCACTTTATGCTGGAATTTCGGAATTAATGGTTATGTTAAAAAATAGACTTCACCTGATCCATCAAATAGGATATATTCACATCTGTGATAAAATGAAATAAAGGCTCCATCTTCTTCCAGAATGAGCTAGAGAGGGCTTGGGCTGCATTTAATTACGCTAATTATTGCCATGAGAAAAATGTACAATATGAGAGAGAAATAAAACCTCAAAACGAATAATACCAGTGTTTGTAACAGCATTTGCAGCAGCCAAAAGCTCTTCATGACCATCATCAGCACCAACTTTATAAACATATACACCAGTTATCAGGAAAGGCAAGTAATACTGGGACAGGAAAAGCAAATGTAATTATATGCATACTGAAATTAAATGATTACCAAGGAAATCTGCTCCTGTATTGATGGTAATATGCTTTTTCCGTGTATAAGCCTTCCTATCAGAAAGTTTTCTTGTAGGTGGCCTCCCTGCTCTGCTGCAAAAATATTTCACCATGTCATAAAAGTTTCTTGTACTGATAGATAGTGCCAGATGACATCATCAAGAAGAGCTGCACAAAAAAAAAGAGCACAAAACCCAGCAACCAAAAAAAG
This sequence comes from Salvia rosmarinus, assembly GCA_036937905.1. Classification (NCBI taxonomy): domain Eukaryota; kingdom Viridiplantae; phylum Streptophyta; class Magnoliopsida; order Lamiales; family Lamiaceae; genus Salvia; species Salvia rosmarinus. The sequence goes on from JAODLM010000723.1 coordinate 21,984, forward strand.
TAAAGAAAAAATTATCGGCATCAAACCTTTCAGTCTTGTCAAGACCAAGTCTAGAACTTCTAATTTGTTTAGTGGTTCCCACATTCCCAAGCTTTTCCACTGACAAAGGCAAGAGGGACCTAGAGGAAGTAAATCCTCGACCAGTTCTGCCTTGCCTCCTAACACCATCTCCAAGGTCGGCCGCATTGACTGCCTTATTTTTCCTTGGTAGCAGCAGGGCTGAGATTTTCTGGACATTCTGAACACTTTTCTCATCTAGCTCATCACACTTCTTATTCTTGTCTCCTGACTTGATTTCAGGAGCACCTGATCCTCACTTTCAGATAATGCAGCTGAAGAGATATTGTCACCTTTTATTTTGGCTTGCTTAGGAGAATGGGCAGGAAAACGTCTCTCATTTACCATCATGTCAGATGCAGCATCCATAACAGGGCCCTCATCATTTCCAGAAACAACAGGTAACAAACTAGTTCTTCTTGCAGTCCGAGAAATCTTTTGGGGCCTCTGAGCCCAATTGGCAACAGGAGAAGAAGACCGAGCAGATGGTGTCCGTTTACGACTGTTGGCCCCAAGGCCCCCAGTAACCTTGTGTGTGCAGTTAGAAAGATCCCAATCATTAGATGATACAGACCGTTGCACTGCTTGAGACATCTTAGAGACACCACCAACTAAAACTGAGCGTGGGGCCCGAACATTAGCATTCAATTTTGAGCCTGAAGTAGGGCTACTGCAACTGATATCTTCTCGTGAATTTGCCCTTTAAATGGTTGAAAGGAAAAAAAAATTACACAACAGGAAATAAAGCAGCAAAAATAAGGTGAAGCAAAACAAAACAGAATACTACCTCCAACACACACACACACACAACAGAATAAATTTCAAGCATATGGCCTAACAGATAGTTTTTCTTTCCCCCCACAACTAACTCATGGTATTCACTGAGATTTACTCAGTCAAACTAGCTGGCCTTGACCAACATTGATTCCCCAAATAGCAAGGGAAAAAATGCTCCTTCTCCACCAAAGCCAAAAGTAGCTTAAGCAATCCATTAAAACCTGATCCAGGTCAAAAGTATGGCCTGCCATCATACACCTCTTGAGACATAATTCATATTATCTCCAGCACGAGCTCAAGTAAAGCTGTAATAAGCCCCAAATATCCAAGACCAAAACCCAAAAGGAGTACTTGTGGCCAGATATTATATTTGACAGCTTTTATCCAATCATCTTATTCTGTGCATCTTCCTTTGGATTAAATTGTTCCACAGAGCTGAGGCTATAAATGGAATCTTTGACTAGTTCAATTTAACAACTATAGTAACTCAGTAGCCAGCCTCTAGGGCTCCACAGAAAACAAAAATGTACACCCAAGCTTCACCAAGGAAAAGGCAGCTTGTATTTTCATTTCAAGAAGGAAAATGCACGGATGTATTAATCCTATAATAATAAGATACTAACCAACTTTCAGCCAAATTGAATAATGAACTTCTTGACCAATCTGTTTCTACTCAGTGAAATGATTTTCAGAATTTTTACTCACTATGAAAAAAAAAAACCACCCTCGCAAGGTATGTTCTTTCAAACAGTACAAACAGGTCTTTCAGCAGTATGAAGGCAAAACAATATAGATTTGTAGGATTATTTACTTAAAATAATTTTCTGAAACTAACTATAGAAGCTCAAATAAACGTTCCATACTTGTTTACAGCTTTCAGATTCACCCTTTCTTTCTCTTGACCATTAGAACGCTCTCCTCTCATGGAGAACAGAACTATTATCAGAATCAGTCCGAGACATAGATGAGCGCATGCCTGAACTGGTCTGGGAGGTAGCCTCACTTTTCCCTAGTCCCAAGCTTCCATTAGCAGCACCAGATCTGTGTGAAGGTGTATACTTAAGTTACTAGAGACAAAAAAGTCATACATTACTCAGTTAAATTCACATTAGCAACAGTAAATCTTCTTCACCAAGGAAGAAAAAATAATAGAGAACTGGAGAAACTGCGGCGAAAAGAAAAGACTTAGATGTTTTGTGCTCAGTTATTAATCCTCCTTAGAAGACATTCTTATCAAGAAAGCAGATAAAAACCTTTACCTTTATTGTCATGTAATACTACTACTAAATACTGCATATAGTGAAAATGAAAAAAAAAATGATAGACATGAAGATAAACATTAGCAGGCAACATAATGAGAATAAACCATGTAATATCTTGGCCTGTTATCTGATAACAAGATTCCTATTCAGATACAGTAAAGGTTATAAGAAAGAGAATCCTTTAATTTCTTTATCTACACCCAGCTTACAATTAGCAGAGCACATTGAGCATGAAACATCATATCTATGATATTAATAGTCATTCATGCCCTGAAAGCAAAGGCTCTCAAAGCCACATGCATATCGATGGATATCAAGAAAAGAATGTTGCATAGAACGCCAAAAGAAAGGACTACTCGCTAGCTACATAAAGAAAATAGAAATAACATTGATTATGCACCTTATATCTATATATCCAACAAAAGGGACAAAAGGTATGTCGAGTCACGCATTTTATGTTTTTTCTCTCTGATTCATTGCAGAATCCTATGAGTATGAACAGCTAATGGCTGATTTCTTCAGCTAAACCAGTAGAAAGGGAACTTATTTATTATAAGAGACTTAAGTGTTGCATAATCATCCACCAGATAGACAAAGTGCCAAAACTTTAGAACACACTTAGTTAATACAGCAGTATCATTGACATTGACAACAGAATTATGTCACAGCATACCTGAAGCCATAGGTATCAGCCACCCTTGTACGGACTTCGGGAATTAGACGTGGATGTGTTCCTTGTTTAGGTTCCCTATAACCATCAACTGCTTTTGTCGTCATTGAACTAGAAGCATTGTCTATCTTTATACCTGTGCGTTTTTTCTTCATTTTGGAATTCTCCCAACCATCAACAACAATGGATAAAGTTCGATCCTCACCCTGAACTGAAGAAGAACTAGAGATTCTTACTGCATCCCTGTCCTTATCCACAGTCCCAGGTGGTCTTGCGAGGTTATTGGCACGTGCATCCATCTAATTGTATAGAAATATATAGTCAGACCTTCATTAAAATGGTTTCAGTGGTCAATGTTAATCAAGTACGAATGAGAGTACAACATCAATTCATGACAAGAATACTGTGGATAAACAAAAAAACTATTAATACCAGATTACCAGATAGGCAAGCAAAAGTCCAAATTTGAAGGAAGCATGTAGGTCATTCAATAAATTGTATTGAGTAATTTTTCCTTCTATTTCTTAAGCATAAGAAAATATAAGATAGAAACAGTTATCACGAGTTCTTTTGAAGAAAACATAGAATTCTGTTCAGAAATTGAACAGAGAAACAGAAGAAGAAAAGAACAAATAGTGACAATGAGAACAAAAAGAAGGAAATGACCACAAACCCTAGCATCAGCCATAGAAGTTCGAAAGCGCTTGCTTGGAATGGTATACTTTGTCCTGTCTTCATATTTTGTTGCTCCAGCTCAAAACCACTTCCAGTAGCATGGTTTTGCAATCCAATTTTCCCAACACCCATTGCAGATGCTGAACGATCAATCGACAACAATGTGTTGGATCGATCATTAGACAAGGCATCCAGCGGGATCTCTTTCTCGATGGTATAGCAGGGAAACACTTGTTAATTACTGATAAACAGTCATTGAATATCTTCACGCTCCCTAATGAAGGTGGAACATTATAATAGGCTGCTCACTTCAGAAGGGGAAGAAAAATAAGGAGGGGCTAAGAAAGACAATTACCTGGCTTTAGTACCACTTTCCCGCACAGCGGATTTTAGTCGTCTGAGATCGTCTAGTGAAGGAGAAGTTAGATATTTGCTTTTCGAAGATGCGGGAAGAGAATCTTCTGGGGGCATGCCAACAGCAGCACTTGCAAGCCGCTTAAAATCTGCTGGCCTATTCAACTTATGATCTACGACGATGGACTTTGGATCAACACGCACACAATGGAAGAAGTTGAGTACATCATTTTGAGTTACAGACGAATTGCTTCTTGTCATATTTGGCAGACTTGATAAAAGTGGGCTCTCCAAGTTCTCCCGAAAACTACCTGATCTGTCAAGTGAGGTGGAACCATAGGAATCACGGTGGCCAGATGCATACAATGGCCTATCAGGACTACTAGAAGATATATCAAATTTGCTAGATGCTGACATGGCATCAGTTTCCACACACCATCTGTGTTGAGAAACCAGTTAACACAATCTTGCATGGCAATGTTGTATTACTAGAATCTGTACGCATCCAACCAATGCTCAGAAGGGTTGAATATGTCGACAGGACACCGACAAACCTGTGCCTAAAAGAGAACCAAAACGCATGTTATACAAAGATTCATATTGAGTCCCACATAGAAACAATGATGAAACACAGTTCTAAATGAAACAAAAGGAGCATTGTAGGAATAACATAGAAAGTTAAATCACAGCAAGTGGAAGACACCCATCACCAGACTCTTTTTCCCATTATCAGCGTACAAGCTTTAAAAAAAGAAAGTTATAAATTCAAACTTTCTATCAACATTATCGAACAATGTAACCAGATAATTCAATGGATGCTACTGTCTTTAACTCTATACCATATCTGGAACTTTTTTATATAGACTCCTAATATCTCTTGCTGTAACAACTATCTTGAGTTCTCTAAAAGATTTATTCTTTCTCACAAAGCAAGTATAAATGCCGAGCTTTCATATTAAGAAATGAGCTAATTAATGCTCCCATCATAAATCCACTCAATTAACCAGCTTGCATTCATGTTTAGGACACCTCACTTGTTTAAAATTTATTTTTGCACTATCCATTTTATCTCCTACAAATTTCAGAAGCCAAAATAAATGCTTCTCCTCACACAAAGCTGAGAATCGCTTCTAAAAAGTGATGTGTTTTCATGATTTTCTCAAGCAGATTGTACTAGTCATAACAGCTCACATCAACTACCAACAGAAAACAATAATTGCACCGTGTGATTAAAAGAAAAACCAGCAAAATCCATTGCGTTTGATGAACTAATCACCAAATGCTCGGATTCAAAAAACAGTAAGTTAGCATAACCTACTATATCTGACAGCTGCAAAATTTAGAAAAACATCACTAATCCTTTCAGAAACAATTACAAAAAAAAAGGGTACCTGCAAAGTTAACTTTTGTCAGAATCACTGAAATCTTCAAAACGACGTATGATCTACAAAGCTCCAACTCGTAATCTCTGCAGTGATAAAAATATCTTAGATATCGATAATCCATAAGGGTTCAATTAGGTTTTGAAAATCACGTAAACTATGCAATTATAGAACAGAAACAATAATTTACATGTACGTGCACAGAAAATTGTCGCGCAGCCAAAATTCAATATCAAATTCTTAAATATAATAGGAAAATAATTACCAGAAAATCGAGGAAGAAGAAAAAATACTTCAAACCACCGTCGACAGCGAGTCGTTGATCGGTGAAGGTAGAGGTCGGTCGATAAATCAAACGAAGAAAATATTTTATTAAATAATTCTTTTTTTCACCTGATTTTGGCCCGATATTGAGCCCCAATAACAATTATTAGGTGCTGTTTGTACAAGTAATATTAGTATTTAAAAATTAGAATCCATAAATGAATCTCTGAAAATTATTTGATTCTACTCCCTCGCTTCCTCATGTCATTCCTAGGAATCTTCGATACTAATTTTAATAAAAATTATTAAGTATACTATGAGTTGAATAAAGCTTTTATATTAATATAATGTTAAATTAATTAATAGTGTGTCATAAATAATAAAAAATATAAATAAATAATATTATTGATGGTAAGAGAAAGGATAATGGTGAATCATGAATGATAAATGATGTAAAAATCAAGGAAGAAAATTGAGAGAATGGTGAAATAGTACATTTGAAATTATGGAATATTTCAAGCATTTTGGGAGAGAAGAAAAAGATTGAAAGATTGGGCCTCACATTTGAAATCGCAACACCTACCCAAGCCCAATTAGTTAGGATATAGTATCTACATTGTTTTTGGTATTGTATTTTTTCTCACATATAATTTATGTTGAAACAACAACATACTTTTATGATGTTAAGCATAACAGTTTGCAATAATGTACTTAGAATTGAAGAATTTGAACTTTCGATGCAATAGGAGAAGTCCCACGAGTTTGTAGTCAATAATAAATCGAGTTTTGCGAATTTTATATCAACAATGACTAAGAAAATACATATAAAGAAAAATATAGACAATTAAATGGTTTTTGCAACATCAAATTTGTTCTTTTATTATGTGGTGCTAAAGTTTCTTTTTTTTATGAGGAACCCACATCGCTATCTTTTCAGTGCTTATTGGGTTCACATTTGGTATACAACGGGTAAACCTCATCCGCTACTTTAACGCAGACGGTAAACCTCAAATTCACGAACACCGAGAAATCTCACGTTTTATGTAATAATATGTAAACGACATGTAACAGTAAATCACACTGAAAAACATGATGTGACGGATCGCACCCACATGACGGATAAATCACACGTGAAAACCGGATAATGACTGCACCGTGAAAGACGTTATTAAGGTTTGAACATGTAACATTTTAGTCATAAGAACCTATTTTACTACTGGACGTCTCAAATGAATTTTTATTTTTTTTTGCATTTGTGTGTGAGAGAGAGAAATTAGAATTGGATGATTTGTGCTTATGCAGTATATCGAATATTTCGGAATAAATATTTGAGAATTAGCAAATTAAGGAATTACTATCTTAGAAATGTATTTTAGTAGTGTATGCAAGTTCTTATTTCCATGTTAGGAGATTTCTATAGCCTTACTGAAAATTTTAAATATTTGGAAAATAATAAGTAAGAAAATACTGGTATCAATAATTGATCAAAATGTGAATTTGAGAAGATCCAAATTAAATGAAAGCATGGTCTCGTTAAAAGGGAGTTAATTTGAAGCAACTTAAATGTTATAATCACGATATGTGTGTGTCATATGTCAAAACAGTAGTTGGAAATAATTGATTATAATCAAATAATTGGTAATATTTCTCCACGAATAAATGGCCCGTCTACGCCACACCACTACTTACACACATAAAATATATAAAACAAGCTCAATCGAGATGAAACCATAGTAGTATAGATTGATTAAAAAGGTAAACGAAACGGCCTCAATCAATCAATTCTGAAAACATGGAATTAGGTCTGCTTATTACAACCGAAACCGAAAATTTTCAAATTCAATAATCGATACTATCGGTTAATCGATTATCCAATTAATCGATCGGTTAGTCGGTTCATTATTGGATAACCAAATTATCCAAATTAAATTCTTCTTTTACCTATTTAGCTAATTAAACTTATTTTAAATTTAATAATAATAATGAATTAATAATTATTATAATTTCGCTTATTCGAGTATATCCATTCGATCATCGTTAAACCCGATAACCGAAATTAACCTTAAACCACTAACCGACATCGATCTAATAATCGATTATTGGATACCGATAACCGATCGATATCGCTTCGATAATGACCGATAATAACCATTTCACTGCGCCTACATGGAATCCTTTTATAAATTGCATAGAAAGTGTTAATCAGCAAGTTGGACGTGTTCAATTCGTAGAAATTGGTCACATCTTATCTTTGTCTAATTCTTTTCTTTTTTTGTATCAACTTGTATGCATGTTGTAACAACTAATGGCAAATTGAATAAATTCATTTATACCTTAAAAGAAGAGTAGCAACATTGTTAATCAATGATCTCCATTATCCATCCCAAGGGTCACGGCCCCTTGGTCTGACATAGTCGGCCACCGCTCTAATGCTGGCCGCGAAACCCATCGAGAATTGAGCCGCCTCATCTTTCACCTCCCACCACGCAACGCCGACGACCTCCCTTCAAGGTTGAACCACGATCCTCGCCATCGAAACCGACTCTCACGCACCACTACTTTCGGAGGGATCGCCTATGCCGATCCCAAACCACCGTGCTCGATCCACCCCGATCCGTCGTCAAACAACAAGCCCTCTTCACATACGCATGCCCAATTGTCATATATAATAGCAGGAGCCCTGTTTGAAAAGAGTGGGAAGAGTGGCCAAGAAAATTAAGCAAGTAACTGAGCCCAACAAACGAGATGTAATACGAGGAGCTTCAATGTTGAAAGTCGATTATTTTGTGCAATATGACTCCTTGAAGTTAAACAATCCACAAAACTATAGAATGTCACAGCCGGCTAATTAATCAATGATTAACTAACTAACCGGGTTGCATCGAGGAAAGAAAAAAGATAACCGACTAATTTTAGAGGCTCGAGAAATAAACAATTATCATTCCAAAGAAAGACGAGTCTTGAACTTGTGATTAACTAATAATCAAAAGTCGAACATTAATTAATCACTATTTAGCAAATTGATGCAATAATCTTCGACTCGAGTTTATACTTGCTTATCAAATGTCTAACCCATTAGGACTCGTACCCATAACACATCACAATCCATAAAAGAGTTGGCAAAGAAAAGAGTAGTTGAATTTATGTGAAGACATAAACCCGGCAAAACATATTACATGACGAGACAAGTCTTCGCCAAGATTCAATTTCCATCATCGCCCCTACACAACCTCGCATATTTAGATATACATGCAGGCGTGAGTACTTGATTCACTCAAGGGAACTTGCCGAAAGCAACTAAAACATGCTCTTAGAGCTATATAATCGACTTGCCACTTATTAGATTCATTGGGGTTTTAGGAAATATCATAAGAATCAAACTTTATGAAATCACTTACTTCATGATCAATGCATGTGCTAACAATTCTAGCTATAACATGTCCGCAGACAATCATCAATAAACACCATATCTACGCACAAACGTGTTGAGAAGAGGCTCCTCCTCAACACCTGGCCAAAGGCCACTGTGTACACATACCCTTACTATACTGCCTAGCATAGGTCTATATCGTTATTCTCTCGTAGATATGCAATATACAATATGCTCAAAAACAGCAAGTCAATTAACTTTACAAAAGAGGCATATGCTCATTATCATAAACTTGTGCACACATATTTTAGTTTAGAAAGCCCACCGGATATCTTGCTTACTCGAGACTTTCGATTTTTCCTTTTGATCTCTATCCCGCTCCCACTAGCTCCTTAATAAAGAAATAAGAAGAATAAACACGGAAAGAGAAACTAAGAGTTTCTAACTCTCGAGCCTCTACTAAAATCTCTCAAGATACTAAGGTTAGGCTAAGCTCGCTAGGTCAATGCATCTATAACTCAATTATTCATATCATTATGAAAAGTAATTTAGTAGAACTTTAGTCTTTCACTTTCAGATATAATACAAGAGATACATTTACGATAGAAGATAATTTTAGCTTATCAATCTTTTCCATTAGAAACTTTGATCAAGTTACATTAGCATGAAAATCCATATTTTAAAATCAAATCCCAAATATCAAGTCATAATCATAAAGTCCTTTGTAATTATGCAAACTAACGAAATCCAATTTTACATGTACTAATATAGAAAATCCCAATAAATCAAAATAAGCTAATTTCATATACTAGATCACAATTATGAATCAAGTTCTTCAAATAAAATCAAGAACAATAACTTCGAGACTCCATAATCATATCAAATTAGGGTTTTCGCATGATTTGGAATTGACTCCAAATTCTTTCACCAAACAAGATCTAATATATTTAATTACATAACTACTAACTTAATTTAAACAAATAAGGACCAAAATCATCTTGAAATTGAAGCCTTTATTTTCGGCCATAACAAGAAAAATGAGGGTTCGATTTTGCTTCAACAATCGACTCTAAACATGTTTAAACACTTCCAATTACATAGATATAAGCTCAATTTAAGCAATCAACAACAATTTCTCAAGATAAGAATTATGGTTCTAGCAAACTTAGGTTTTTTGAAGATAATCAAGTTAAACCATAATTCAAGCATAAATCACTTGTTTAAACTTGATTTAGCATTAATTGATCCATAACGCCAAAGATCAAAGTTTTCCCCATTTTAAGCCCGTAAGGGCGAAAATCATAGGATTCATAGAGGTTTTTCCTTTATTTTCTTAACGCAAAATCACTCCTAAAGGGTAGATCTATGCATAAATGAGCGAAAGATCGAAGATCAAAACTTGTAGGAAAAAGGCCCATATGGCCGAAAACTTTAGGAGTGATGGGGTGGGTTTTATCTTGAGATTTTCACTTTAAAGTTTAGCTAAAGTTAGTGATTTACCTCTGGAGATGTTATTCTACTATCTTGAGAAGAAATGGAAGCTGGATCTTGAGCTCGATGGAAGAAGAACCAAGTGTGTGAGTGTGTGTGTGTTTTTTCGAAAATGAGAGAGAGAAAGGATGGAGGTGGTGAGTAATGGGGTGTTTTGGAATTTAAGAAGGCATATATATGAAGCCTCATATCACTATTCAAATCTTCCATGAGAAGCCATTATTTTCCTTCCATGATAAGCTATTGGTTTTCTAGAAAATTCCCTAGCTTATCTCATAAGCTTAAATTGCTTTAACTTATCTTATAAGCTTTGATTGTCATTTGGGCCTATTACATCATATTGGTGCTAAGCCCAATTTATTAGGGACGTTATGTCCTCATTCGAGTATATATATAATGTATCATCTGAAATTAATAAATCAAATAGAAATATAGAAATTGCTAGTGAGTTGAAATTTTCATAAATCACTCTTTCTAAAATAAACGTTGAAATAAAACAATAAATTAAAATTTATTGTTAAATCAACCAACTTTAGAATTCTAAAATAAATCTTTGAGTTAGAACTTTATGTAATCTTATATGAGGATGCATTGTCCCTAGTCACTTACGTAATTAATCTCTAATTAATCACGTAACTAGCGCCCGATTAAAGCTATGGAACCGGTGTTACATTCCTCCCTTAAAGAAATTTCATCCGAAATTTAGTATCTCCGTAAATAGCTCGGGATACTCTCTTTCATCTTCTTCTAATTCCCAAGTCGCTTCTTCTAGCCCATGATGTCTCCATAATACCTTAACTAAAGGAATCGACTTATTCCTTAGTTGTTGTTTCTTTCGATCTAGAATACGTTATGGCCTCTCTTCATAGCTTAGGTCAGACTCAGGAACTATGTCTTCTTGGTTGATAATATGGTTCGGGTCATAGACGATTCGTGAATCGAGATACGTGAAACACATTATGAACGTTACCGAAATTGGGTTGCAGCGCCAACCTGTACGCAACAGGTCCAATCTTCTCTAAAACCTCGTACAGTCCGATGAATCTCGGCTTGAGTTTTCCTTTGATTCCGAATCTGTGCACTCCTTTTGTAGGTGAAACCTTCAGAATACTTTATCTCCGATTTTGAAATTCAACTCGCCTGTCACGATCCGCATAAGACTTTTGGCGATCCCGAGCTTTGAATTTCTTCTTAATTTGGCGATGATATCAATCATTTCCTCAACCGCTTATGTGCCGAGAATTCTTTTCTCCAACTTCGTCCCAATATAATGGAGATCGACATTTTGCCGCATGTCGCGTAGGTGCCATGTTGATGGTTGCTTGGTAGCTATTATTATAAGCAAATTCGATCAAAGGCAATGCTTGCTCCCATCGCTCTCCTCGATCTAAGACGATGGTTCCGATCATATCTTCTAGTGTCCGAATAGTTCTTTCTCGTTGTCCATCGGTCCGTGGATGAAAGGTCAGATCGAAATTCACCGGTGCCCATTTCCTTTGGAAGCTTGTCCAAAATCGCGAGGTGAACTTGGAATCTCTATCCGAGGTGATCGAAATGGGACTCCATGTAGTCGCACGATCTCGCGCACGAACTGAGCTAGCTTATCGTCCGCACGCCTCGTGAATTGGAATAAAATGAGGGCTCTTGGTCAATCGGTCGATAATTACCCAAATAGCCATATTTCCACGCTGACTTGGGTAATCTGGTGATGAAATCCATGGCTACATGGTCCCATTTCCACTAAGGAATGTCGAGAGGTTGTAGTTTTCCATATGGTCTCTCGTGTAGCGCTGACTTGTCGACACGCCAAACACTTCTCGACAAACGACGATATCTCTTGTTTCATACCTACCCACACGAATTTTCATTTCGCATCTTAGTACATTTTTGTGCTTTCGGGTGTGCGGTGTATAAGGCGTGTTGTGTGCCTCATTCGTAATCTCTTCCTTTAATTTCTTATAATTGGGTACACATATCATATTCCCAAGCATAAGGGCATTATCTTTGCTTCATGGTACTGTTGATCCTTCGGTTCTCACCTTCATCCTTAACTTTTCTAATTGTTCATCTTGGCGCTGGGTTTGAACAATTCGATTTCTCAGTCGTTCGAGAACAAGGGTTGCGATGATACCTTGAGTGGTCTCAGGTGGTAACACCACTTCTAGTTTCATCTTCTCGGACTCCTTAACTAGCTCTTCGTTATGGGTAAGAACAAATGCTAGTTGAGTCTGGCTCTTCCTACTTAATGCATCGGCGACTACATTCGATTTTCCCGGGTGATACTTGATTTCGCAATCGTAATATTTAACTAGCTCTAGCCATCTTCTCTGACGCATATTAAGATCCTTTTGCTCAAAGAAGTATTTCAGGCTCTTGTGGTCGGTGAAGATTTCACATTTTGACCCATATAAATAATGTCTCCAAATCTTCAACTCATGGACCACTACCGCTAGTTCTAGGTCATGGTAGGTAATTAAGCTCATGCGGTCTTAGCCGCCTCAAGCATAAGCAATTATCTTACCTTCTCGCATGAGTACACATCCCAGCCCATTTCTTGAGGCATCAAGATAAAGCGATATTCTTTATCGGGCTGTGTACCGCTACACATCGAGCCGCAATCACCTATCCTTCAATTCTTGAAAACTTTCTCGCACTCATCGTCCATTGAATTTTACCCTTTCAAGTAATTGCGCCATTGGTCTAGCAATCTTCAAGAATCCTCGATGAATCTTGGTAGTAACCACTAGACCAAGAAAACTCGAATTTCATTCGATGTTGTGGGCGATTTCCATTCGCCACGTACTTGACTTTCGCATGATCAACTTTAATTCCTTCTCACGAAACAATATGACCAAGGAAGTTCACTTCTTGTAGCCAAAACTCGCACTTGCTGAACTTGGCATACAACTTTTCGGTTCTCAACGTATCCAAGACGGTTCTCAAATGGGTTTCGTGTTCTTTCTTTGTCTTTGAATACACAAGAATGTCATCAATAAAGACCAAAACAAACTTATCTAGGTATTATTGGAAAACACAGTTCATTAGGTCCATGAATACAGATGGAGCATTGTTCAGACCAAAGGGTATTACGGTAAACTCATAGTGACCGTATCGAGTTCGAAAAGCAGTCTTCGGTATATCTTCTTGCTTAATCTTTAACTGATGATATCCTGATCTCAAATCGATTTTTGAGAAAACTCATGCTCCCTTCAACTGATCAAACAGATCATCAATCCGCGGTAATGAGTACTTATTCTTCAGGGTCAACTTATTTAATTCCCTATAATCGATGCACATTCTCAAAGTGTCATCATTATTCTTAACGAACAATACTGGCGCTCCCCACGGAGATACGCTTGGTCGGATAAATCCCAAATCCAATAGTTGTTGCAATTGGATTTTCAATTCCTGAAGTTCCCATTGGTGCCATTCGATATGGTGCCTTTGAAATTGGGGTTGACCCAGGTTCTAAGTCGATTGAGAACTCTAGTTGCCTATTCGATGGTAATCCAGGTAAGGATTCCAGGAAAACATCTGGGAATTCTCTCACAATTGGGACATCTTCTACTTTCCTTTCAAGTTTATCTTTTCCAACCAAATATACTAAGTAAGCGCGTGCTTCATCTTGTCTTAGCAACTTTTCTGCTTGTAAGGCTGAAATAATTGGTACTCTCTTATGTCTTTCATCTATCCCGTAAAAGCAGGTTGGTTCTTTGCCTGGTGGTTGGAATGAAATCTCACAACTCTCGCAATGAATCGCCACAAAGTTTTGGGTTAACCACCATTCCTGAATTATATCCACATCCCACATGGCAAAAGACGAAGGATTCTCGCTCTCAACTTGAGAGGACCTAACTCAAATTCTAAGTTAGACACTCATGCATGATTCTATCGCTCGCCTAATGGTGTAAGGTCTCTTATATCGTGATTATATCGTTTACCGAAGCTCAAGAGTATCTACACATGTCAAGAAATAAAGAAATACGACGCTCAAAGATCGAAAAGAATTATTACAGTACATCTCTCAAAGTTCCCATACCGCCAACCGCCCCGCTTATCGCTGATTTACGGTTTAGGCAAAGCTCTTTGATGTTGGGTTTGTGGTTGAACTTCTCAGATCGCCGAGTCTAAGGTGGTTGTTGTGGGGCCATTGGAAATTGAGACATCGAAACCGAGGAACATCGAAATGGCAACCGAGGGTAAGCGATCATAGCTTTCATAAATTGAGTTTTACGGGAGGATTTGGTCCGGATCCACTTTCGACGCTTTATCTCTGCTTCGACAGTCATGTTAGCATAGTGGCTCACTCGACCACGCTTGTAACAATCTGTTATTCCCATTTACACACTCCTGAGTGTGCCCGATTGCATTCGACATACGTGCCTAGCTTGATTTGGGAAGAACCGAGATCGCCTCAAACGATGGTCGAGATCGACCTGGGAGAATTGTCCGATTTCGCCAACGCTTATTCGAAATTTTTATTCTCCCACCTTCTTATTACCAATCTTCGATCACCAAGAATAACTTTGATGGGTTAGGAACTGGATGGGTGTTGGGGTCGGATCAGCGTAATCTTCTCGTGACGCATTTCCATTTCCATATCAAGCGCCGATTCAAAGTCTCCGCATAAGACATCTGAGGTTGACTTGCCAAGATTATTCTCATTTCGTGTAATCCGAGCGAAATAACTCAGCCATTTTCTCATCTGTCGACCTTATAAGGTGCGACGAGCCAACTTGTAGAATTCTCTCGTCGTACTCACCATGCCTTGTTCCTTGCTTAAGATTAGCAAACTCAATCTCTTTCCGTCCGTGATAGCTTCGTGGAATATATTTCGCCAATAGTTCTTCCTTGAAACACCCCACGTGAAAATGTTCAGTGTTCGGGCGTGAAGGTTTTCACGAGACTCCCACCAAGAATCAGAGATCCCTTTAGTCGAAAGAGATACATAGCATACACTCGATCGGTGCATTCGTAAAATAAAAACACGGTCCATAGCTCTAACCCACTCTTCACTCGGATGGATCACCGATCCAAGAAAGTTGGTGGATTTGGCGAAGAAAAGTTCAGCAATCTTGCAATCAAGGCAGGGAGGTGATTGGTTAGTGGGTTCGAGGTGTAGGTCGATTCTCTTGAGTCTCTTCTTCGTGTGTTGGGTTTCACGCCCTCTCAAAGATACTAAAAGGATTTGAGAATTTGAATATCAATTCAAGGAAATATTTCTTATCACATAACAAGTTAAAGTTATCACAAAACTTAAACAAATTGTCGATAGGTTGCACAATATGAATAACAAAGTTGCAAAGTTCATATAATATAATATCCAATTTATATATATATATATATATATATATATATATATATATATAAATTGGGAAAATTGCCCTTTGAGGACTTTTAACAAAAAGGGTACAATTTGCCACAAGTGGGTTTGGGCTATGGCGATGCTCTCATCTATACGGCATCCCAATGGACTATCCTATTTTACATACATACCACTTACATATATACAACCGATGATCACTACTAAAACTACTATTGCATCACCACGTGACATCGTCATACTTACTATACCGACTATCACACAAGATCCACTACTAATGGCTACTACTCTGACCAGCTCATCGTTCTTGGCGATGTCTATCTCTACTTCACCCTTTGGTCGCTAGTTCCTCGTCAGCATCTATCAATCTCCTCTTCCCAATCGTGTCACCGTGCTCGGTGCCGTAAACCGTAAGTGGCTCAATCTCTTATTCATCAGAATCTGCACCGCGGTCTAAGCGCATGGGGTTGTTATCGTGAGATCACCATCAACTCGGGGTGTAGAATATATGGGTCAGTAACGAAAGACATCTCACTGACCGAAAGGTACTTAATTTTGCACTCGCCATCGGACTCATCATGCCTGTGCTCGATCGATAGGATCCGAAATACCTGATGGCCTAGAGGAGCTGGTCCCCTCATCGGCAGGAGGAGGTGATTCTTGAAATAGATGAACCTCACAGAGATGACTAGGAAGATCAGCCGGAAATGGCTGAGACTCAGGAGCTACAACTGGGAGAGAGTCATAAGGAACTGCATGAACTGGATAAGAACCAGGAACTATTTCTGAAACAGTCATTGGGGTCAATCTGAGAAGATACTGGATTGACAGGATCAGCATGATGAGAAGGTGAATCAAGAGTAATTGACTGCTCATACAGACCGCATCAATCTCCCATTCTTTGGATCCGGATCGGAAAAGGAATGTTCTCAAAGAAGGAACATATCAACAAACAAAGGATCTAACTCGGGTGTGTATAATAATCATCAGGCCCCGATGAATATCTATGTCCATCAATAGGTGAGGATCAACTGGCTCAACAACGACTGGGGCTAAGGGAGTACGATCAATCATCATGGGCTCATCAAATCTCGGAGCCGGAATATCAAGGGGTGGTACAACAATGGCAGGCTGGGGAGAAGGATCATCCTGCCTCACACGATGCTCCGCAAAGAGCTGACAAATAAAAGGATAAAAACGCTCAAGAGGAGGATAGTCACCTGGGGACGGACCTTGATGATCCTGGTTCTGTGCCCGAATGAACGCATGAAATCCAAGGAAATCCCCGACTCTTCAGGATCTCTGGTATAATCAATATAATCAAGTGCATGAGTAGAAGCCCATCCTTGCCAGTGTGCTGGCAAGACCTGAAACAATCGGAGTATCGCATCGAAATCATTAACCCCATGCTGCCTAACCAAAACCAGGTCTAACGAAACTGCTCGAGAAAATCCGAGAAATCCGTTTACTGCTCCGGACTAAGCTCGAAAATTTGTATGTACACCCAATCGCCAATGGGTCTAACTCTAGTGCTCTTACGCATGTAGTCCGCATCCTCGCATCCTAAGTAATAATCGAACTTAGATATTAGGACAATAACATCGTACGCCCCACTTCCTAACTTAAGATACTAATCAAACTGTATGCATAATCATCTCATACAGCATACAATACTAAGCATATAAAGATCACTCGAAACCATAAGAAATGCTGAAATAATTCTGAACACTTTATGCAAAAATTAACTACTTGTACCTGGTTGTGTTTGAGATGAAGGACTTGATATGCTGAGCTTGAATAATTTAGGACAACAGGGTTAGACTCAAGGAAGACTCACAGGACCAGAGCAAACAACTGCTCTAATACCATTCTGTCACAGCCCGGCTAATTAATCAAGGATTAACTAACTAACCGGGTTGCGACTAGAGGAAAGAAAAAAGATAACCGACTAATTTTAGAGGCCCGCAGAAGTAAACAATTATTATTCCAAAGAAAGACGAGTCTTTGAACTTGTGATTAACTAATAATCAAAAGTCGAACATTAATTAATCACTATTTAGCAAATTGATGCAATAATCTTCGACTCGAGTTTATACTTGCTTATCAAATGTCTAACCCATTAGGACTTTGTACCCATAACACATCACAATCCATAAAAAGAGTTGGCAGCAAAAGAGTAGTAGAATTTATGTGTGAAAACATAAACCCGGGGCAAAACATATTACATGACGAGACAAGTCTTCGCTCAAAATTCAATTTCCGTCATCGCTTCCTACACAACCCGCATATTTAGAAATACATGCAGGAGTGAGTACTTGATTCACTCGGTGGGCACTTTGCAAAGCAACTAAAACATGCTCTTATAGCTATATAATCGACTTGCCACTTATTAGATTCACGGGTTTTAGGAAATATCCTATGAATCAAACTTTATGAAATCACTTACTTCATGATCAATGCACGTGCTAACAATTTAGTTATAACATGTCCGCAGACAATCATCAATAAGCACCATATCTACGCACAAACGTGTTGAGAAGAGGCATCCTCCTCAACACCTCGCCAAAGGCCACCAGATACACATACCCTTACTAGCACTGCCTAGCATAGGTCAATATCGTCATTCTCTCGTAGATAGGCAATATGCAATGTGCTCAAAACAGCAAGTCAATTAACTTTACAAAAGATGCATATGCTCATTATCATAAACTTGCACACATATTTTAGTTTAGAAAGCCCACCGGATATCTTGCTTACTCGAGACTTTCGATTTTTCCTTTCTTGATCTCTATCCGCCTCCCACTAGCTCCTTAATAAAGAAATAAGAAGAATAAACACGGAAAGAGAAACTAAGAGTTTCTAACTCTTGAGCCTCTACTAAAATCTCTCAGATACTAAGGTTAAAGCTAAGCTCGCTAGTTCAATGCATCCATAACTCAATTATTCATATCATTATGAAAAGTAATTTAGTAGAACTTTAGTCTTTCACTTTCTTATATATATACAAGAGATACATTTACAGATAGAAGATAATTTTAGCTTATCAATCTTTTCCATTAGAAACTTGATCAAGTTACATTAGCATGAAAATCCATATTTTAAAATCAAATCCCAAATATCAAGTCATAATCATAAAGTCCTTTGTAATTATGCAATCTAACGAAATCCAATTTTACATACTAATATAGAAAATCCCAATAAATCAAAATAAGCTAATTTCATATACTAGATCACAATTATGAATCAAGTTCTTCAAATAAAATCAAGAACAATAACTTTTGAGACTCCATAATCATATCAAATTAGGGTTTTCGCATGATTTGAATTGACTCAAATTCTTTCACCAAACAATATCTAATATATTTAATTACATAACTACTAACTTAATTTAAACAAACAAGAACCAAAATCATCTTGAAATTGAAGCCTTTATTTTGGCCATAACAAGAAAAACGAGGGGTTCGATTTTCGTTTCAACAATCGACTCTAAACATGTTTAAACACTTCCAATTACATAGATATAAGCTCAATTTAAGCAATCAACAATAATTTCTCAAGATAAGAATTAGGGTTCTAGCAAAGTTAGGGTTTTTTTTGAAGATAATCAAGTTAAACCATAATTCAAGCATAAATCACTTGTTTAAACTTGATTTAGCATTAATTGATCCATAACGTCAAAGATCAAAGTTTTCCCCATTTTAAGCGCAGAAGGGGCGAAAATCATAGGATTCATAGAGAAGGTTTTTCCTTTATTTTCTTAACGCAAAATCACTCCTAAAGGGTAGATCTATGCATAAATGAGCGAAAGATCGAAGATCAAAACTTGTAGGAAAAAGGCCCATATGGCCGAAAACTTTAGGAGTGATGGGGTGGGTTTTATCTTGAGATTTTTACTTTAAAGCTTAGCTAAAGTAAGTGATTTACCTCTTGGAGATGTTATTCTACTATCTTGAGAAGAAATGGAAGCTTGGATCTTGAGCTTGATAGAAGAAGAACTAAGTGTGTGTGTGTGTGTGTGTGTGTGTTTTCGAAAATGAGAGAAAATGAGAGAGGAAGGATGGAGGTGGTGAGTAATGGGGTATTTTGGAATTTAAGAAGGCATATATATGAAGCCTCATATCACTATTCAAATCTTCCATGAGAAACCATTATTTTCCTTCCATGATAAGCTATTGGTTTTATAAAAAATTCCCTAGCTTCTCATAAGCTTAAATTGCTTTAACTTATCTTATAAGCTTTGATTGTCATTTGGGCCTATTACAACATATTGGTGCTAGACCCAATTTATTAGGGACGTTATGTCCTCATTCGAGTATATATATAATGTATCCTCTGAAATTAATAAATCAAATAGAAATATAGAAATTGCTAGTGAGTTGAAATTTTCATAAATCACTCTTTCTAAAATAAACGTTGAAATAAAACAATAAAATAAAATTTATTGTTAAATCAACCAACTTTAGAATTCTAAAATAAATCTTTGAGTTAGAACTTTATGTAATCTTATCTGATGATGCATTGTCCCTAGTCACTTACGTAATTAATCTCTAATTAATCACGTAACTAGCGCCTGATTAAAGCTATGGAAATCCGGGGTGTTACATTCCCTAAGTTACAAAACATCATAATCTTGTCCCTAAATCATGCATGATGTAATGCAGTATTTACAACTTCACCAATGAATATAGGGTCTGCCAGAAATCAAGCCAATCCTACTATACTTCCATGACAACAACTTCACCATCTGAATCAAGGAAATACACCTGATCTATATCATTTCTTGGCCAATGTGGTATCGTTTTCCTGCAAAGAATAGGATCAGACACATAAAAAACAGGTTTATCTGCATTAAATTAATAAGAAACTAGGTCGTAGGCAATCATATATTAACATTACATTTAAATGAAAAAAGAGTTTTCAACTGTCCAAGCATTGCAACTTTAATATTAATGCCCTAATCAATCTATTGTGGTATACTCCGATGTTAAGATTGCGATGAAGTACAAGCATACCAAAGAATCGCATTATTTTGATGAAAAAAGTTTTCGATTGTCCAAGCATTGCAAGTGTATAGTGGTCCCGACAAAAATTAGGTCTAGGATAAAACAATAAAAGTGGGCTCTTTGGCGACAATTAAGAAGATGGAATATAATATTAAAAAATTATTAAACATAAAAATGACTTCTTCTAGCTTTTTGCTTGCAAAGTCATTTACAATATCATTTATTTCAATATTTTGTAAGATATTGATTTCGATACACAAAATTGTCAAATCATTCAATCTTTATTGCAATATCAAAGATATCTCAAATATATTTTCAACAACTTTAACTTTAAGAAACTCCTCTCAACTGATGCTACAGTAATAAGCATATTCAACAAGATTTTCTAAGCAATTGTAATATTTTGATAACAATCTGCATATTTCATAAATTCGAGAATTTCAATAGTTGACATTATCTCATTTGTCAAAGTCCTTTGTAAGATTTTTAATTCCATAAATAAATATGTTGAGTGCGGTGTTTTACATGTTTTTGTCACGGTTTTCTTGAGTCGTATTGTTAACTTGATGCTTAGTTTCATAATTTTTGGCTATTTTTCTATGGAATCAAGTCAATGTTTGATTTTCGCAGGTTTTGGTAGTGTTAGCTAATTTTGGGCGTATTTGAACGTGAAACGAATAGAAATTCAGCCCCAAATCCAGCCTAGGCGAAACCAGCGCTAGGGGCACTTGCACATGAAGCGGACAGAACTAGAGGCCCAGTGTCAGACATGCTGAAACCGACGTTGACCATGACGAACGCTAGGCGGACAGAACGACCACCACAGCTAGCGGCCGAACCGGTCTTTGGGTATGCTACTTGTGGTAACAGAATAGCACCCCGCCAATGGACCAAATCGACGCTAGGATGCTATGTTGAGGGCGTCCAGGGATGACACCCCAACGCCGACTTGGGCAAAACCGGTACTGGGTGTGCCATTTTTGTGCGAGAAATTGGAGCAGACCCAGCAGGAGTTGGGCGAGAGTTTTTTGTTTCTATTTACAGCGCCGCACATACAAAAAAAACCTATCTTTTCATTTTATTTCAGCCTCCATGATTTTTTTCTCTCTCTAGAACTTATTTTTTCCAGTTTTCTTTTTCTTTACTTTGATTTAAGAACATTTTGGGATTGTGAAAACTCATCATCAACATTGAGATTGTAAGACTTATTATTTCTATTCCATTGGATTTTGATTTGATTATGTCTATCTCTCTTCTTTGCTTTATTTGTGAGATGATTATGAACTAAATCTTTTATCTAGGGTTTGGTAATTCAAATTGATTGATTAATTATTTGTGAAGTTTGTGTGTTTCCAATTGAATTATATTGTTGCTTTTGAGTGATTGGTCACCATTTAATTGTTTATGCTACGGGTGAGATCGAGATATTAACATGTTGCGTCAATTGGATTAGACTTTACCGGAAACGAATAGTCTAATAATTTACTGGTTCTTGGAATTTGATAATCTAGATTTAATCTTCAGGGACGAAAGTCTAGTGTTTGAATCGAATATTAGAGAATTCCATGATTATGTAGATTACGTAAAACTAAGTATTAATTAATTAACCAAGGCGAAGAACCTAATACCATAGAACTTCCCAAATCCTGGAATTAATCTTTTGCGACAGTTATTTGATCTTAAATTCTATAACTTTGTTTCTTTAATTGTTTTCTCTTTTAATTATTTACTCTCTCGTATGTTATCAAAAATCCAAGTTTAGGATTTAGAATTTACTGCTTTTTTAATAACACAACATAGGTCTTGTTAAGTCTTCCTTGAGAGACGATTTTGGTTAACTTACTGCACTACATAGACCTCGTACTATTTACGAGAACCTAGAGGTGTAATGTAGGTTGAACAAATTTTTGGCATCGTTGCCGGGGAAAGCTTTAGGCCTTGTGCTCGTGTTATCTTTTTCTTTTCTTTTTTTGTTTGGTTGTTTCTCCTACGGGTGTTCGTAATCCGTGTTTCTTGTTTTGTGATTGTGTATGCTAGGTCGTCGAAGCCTTTGGAGGAAGTTGGCACCAGTGCTAGACAGCATCAACAAAACATCTACCTGGGTATTGATTCTTTGCCTTTTGAGGAGGGGAGCTCGTTAAACAGTAGATGAAAAAAGCTGCGTCAATACCCGAGGAAGCTGAGACTCAAACCCCTGGTGGAGAGTTTGTGTACGAGGGAATGGCAGTTAACGGATGAGCTAATGAGGAAGAGAATCTGAGGATGCGTGATTTTGTCAAACCTATCATTGGGGGAGATTGTGTCTTTTTCTGTGAGAGATAGCACTATTGTATCATCTTCTAATTTGATTGATAAATTTCTTACATAGATGTTATTGATGACACCTTGGTCGAGACATGTGTATTGCATGAGGACCGCATAAAAAATTTTCTTACAGGTTTTGATGAGGCAGGAGAGAAGCTCTATCTGGAGAGAAATAATATTTATGGACCCTTTAAAAAGGACCGCATAGTCTCCTATGCTTGCCCACCCTGAAGTCCAGCCCTCCAAATGTATACAACTCTAATACTAATTCCCAACTCTAATCTATTTTGGTATAATGTTTGCTCATGGGAATGATAATAAGGTAAAATCAAGACTTGTCAAATAAATAGGTCACAAATATCTACTCTATATACTTTTTAATTGTCTGCAGTTGAAACCGAAGTTGAGCAGATCTTGCTATGGAGTGTGATTCGAACAGATTTTTGAATACCATCCACAACTGATATGTTGTCGTGCAGCGACCAACATAGCCTATCATTGATGATGAAATGGTTGTGACGCCCAGGGCAGAAGTACGGAGTGATCGCCGGTGCAGAGGCATGGACAAGGAGCGACTCCATTTAAAGCTTCAAAGCGGAGGGATACATGAATGAACCGAAACACACCGGAATGAGAGGGATTTCGAGAATATACAGGTATGGGACTGCATATTCGAGGAGAGCTTAATGGATTTGATATGTGCTACTCATACCAACAAGATGCATCTTCTTTTCGGGAGTCCATCTCATGAAAACTCTAAAGTTAAGCGTGCTTGGCTTTGAGCAATTGTGGGATGGGTGACCCCCTAGAAAATTTTCTCAGGGAGTGTGTGAGTGAGGACAAAGCACACTGAAAAGACTCGTGTTGGTTTGTGGGATCAGCCGTCAATATGAAAGCCGGGTCGTTACATATGGTATCAGAGTCGAACCTCTCCCAGTACGGTGTGGTTCGGGGACGAACCAAGCAAGGCAGGTGGGCATATGACGCCCGGAGAAAAAGTACGGAGTGATCGCGGTGCGAGGCATGGACAAGGCGGTTCCATTTAAGGCTTCAAAGCGGAGGGTACATGAATGAACCAAACACACCGGAATGAGAGGATTTCGAGAATATGCGGTATGAGGCGCATATTCGGGAAGCTTAATGGATTTGATATGTGCTACTCATACCAACAAGATGCATCTTCTTTTGGGAGTCCATCTCATGAAAACTCTAAAGTTAAGCGTTTGGCTTTGAGCAATTGTGGGATGGGTGACCCCCTAGGAAGTTTTCTCAGGGAGTGTATGACTGAGGACAAAGCACACTGAAAAGACTCGTGTTGGTTTGTAGGACCAGCCGTCAATCCGGAAGCCGGGTCGTTACAATGGCTGAGAGAATCCAACTGAAGATAAATTGATCTCTATGCAGCCACACCAAATATTCAGGATTCGGTGTAGTCTCATGAATGAATTGTTGATGAGCAGAATTTTGATGTAGAACGTCTTCAAACCATAAGCTCGAGTTGTAGCAAGGATTTGAGTTTTCTAGAAGATGTAATTGGTTCTATCTAGTTTAAGGCTGATGGGATGAATTGCAGGAATATTTGGTTGAGTAGTGTTTAGATGTTCCATGGCTGAGATGATAGAAGAAGAAGAAATGAGAGATGATGATCTATGAAGAAATTGAACCTTGCTCTGATACCATGTTAAAACTTAAGAAAAAGTAAGATCAACATAAGAATGGAAGAAGCTAAAATAGTTTTCATTGATCTGATCACATCGTCTTTTATAGACGTTTACATATTGCATAACTTATTGGCAAATAGCCAACGTAACTGACTACTAACTGACTAACTTCTTCTTGTTGATCTTCTAACTAACTCTTAACAACTTCTAACTGCTTACAAAGATAAATGCAAGATATACGTAAACATGCAAGCTTAGCATGTAATTTAATAACTTGAAACACGAACATTCTTCTCATCCTAAATTCTCAAGTCCAACCAAATCCTAAAGACAATACCTTCACCAAAACATGGACAACAAATTATTAATACACTACTCAATACTCATAAGCATATCAAGAAAAGAATGAAAATGTATTATGTATGATTTATCACCATCGTCCCAACAAGATCCTCAAGAAAACCTCAAACTAAATCTCATCTAAGTGTTATAGGTACCCATTCTAAAGATATAAACATGATATATAGCTATGCGCATAAAAGAAATGAAACAAAGAGCATACATAATAGAGGAAGTATGATTTTATCAAGCAAACCTTCACCCACTAATCCACAAAATTCAAAGCTCCCGATAAGGTTTAATTTAGTTAGGGAAATAAATGCGAGAAGAACACAAGGATTTACGTGGTTCGATCTTTGAATTAGATCTCGTCCACCTGAGCAAGAGAGTGTTTGTGTATTTGGGAGTGTAAGAAGCGATTACAAAGAGTGTGAATGAATCTATTTCGCCTAATCTAGCCTCTATTTATACACAAATATAATGAGTTTGACTCAATTCAAGTCTCTCCCATTAGATTTGAAGTCTTCTCCTATTAGGATTCAAGTCTTCTCCCATTAGGATTCAAAGCCTCCCATTAGGATTCTTTAGATATGGGTGAGCCTTCTGGCTCCCATCGGTTTTAGGAGTCTTCTTGGGCGAACTTGTCCAGGCCGAGCTTGATGTCGCTTACTTGTATTGGGCACGATGCTTGGGCACAGTAGTTGGGCAGATCCTATCACAACCCCCAAAAGACGCAGCAGTCGAGGTCGTTGGATTGGGGTTGTTTATGACGAAGCAGGCGTGAGCGATCCATTGACATTCTTCTCTCGGCCCCGACTTTGTGCGTGTCAATGCTTCCGACGTCATATATCGTATGCCGTGCTTGCGAGGCGTCTGCCGAGGTCACGTGTGCTGTTTGTATCTCTTGCCGAGGTGTTCGCTTCACCCGACGGGCGTTATGCGAGGTCTTCTAACCGCTTCACCGACGGGCGTTAAGCGAGGTCTTCTTGCCGGCTTTACCCGGCGGGCGTTAAGCGGGGTCTTCGACCGGCTTCACCCGACGGCGTTAAGCCGGGTCTTCTTGCCGCTTCACCGACGGGCGTTAAGCGAGGTCTTGATCGGCTTCACCCGACGGCGTTGTCGAGGTCTTCTTGCCGGCTTCACCGACGGGCGTTAAGCGAGGTCTTCGACCGCTTCACCGACGAGGCATTAAGCGAGGTCTTCGACCGCTTCACCGACGAGGTGTTGCCGAGGTCTTCGACCGACTTCAACCCGACGGGCGTTATGCCGAGGTCCTCCGATCGACTTCACCGACGAGGTGTTATGTCGAAGTCTTTGGGATGGCTTCACCGACGGGCGTTATGCCAAAGTCTTACGTAAACAGCTTCACCTACAGAAGTTGAATATGTAACCGTGTCGAGGTCGTGGCGAGTGAAGGCTCGGGATGCGGCGAAGAGGGGGCCCATGGCGGCCGAGGTGACGGAAGGTGGCCGAGGTGGTGAGGAGGCGAGGTCGCCCGCTGGAGGACCGAGGCGAAGGTGGCTGTGTATCGAGGCCGAGATGGCGAAGGCCGAGGTGGCGAAACCGAGGCGAGGTCGTCTGAGGAGGCGGAGTTCGACCCCGCCTAAGGCTGCGCCGCTCAAAGAACCTCACGAGTGGGTTGTGACGGCCGATCGAATAGGAGGTACCAAGTTCGTCCCGGTATTTATCACGACCCGAGATTTTGTTCGGCTGGTGTAGCCGGTGATTCGTGGCGGAGTGGAGCTCGGAAGCCCGAATAAGTTGTATATAGCTTAGACTTTGTATGTAGTCGTAAATGTATTTAGACTCGTCCCAAGTGTATGTTTCCCTTGAGAGGTTCAAACATAGCTTAGGACTTCGTTTTGGTCGTAAATGTATTTAGATCTGAGCATGTATGTATATCTTCCCGAATAAAGGGGTATAAGTTGGCGAGATCGGTCCGGATGTCGCGTGCGTGTGAGCGCCCAACTTAATGGGTAATCAGTATGCTTTGCATGTAGGCGTCCAACTTAATGGGTAATCAGATCGTGCCTACTTAGTGGGATTTTCATCTTCGTAAGGCGCCCCTGTGAAGGTTTAGATGGGTATATCCGAATGGATGTTCACATAGATATGAGACGCAGTGATGTACTTGTTAGTAAAACAAATGTTTTATTGATAAAGTAAATGACATCGTGATTGAAAAAATAAAGGAGGTTAACATGATGCCGATCTGAAATCAAAGCAATGTAAAATACCTCCCGGTGGGTGGGACGCTAGGCCGAGGTAAGGCCGTATCTTGGGTTGAGACTCGTAGGCATTCTTTAGGCGCCATTTGGTCACCTGGATGTTAAATACTCCCAGGGGTGGGTATCTTGATGGTGAGGTGGTAGACCGAGCAAACGGCTTTGGTGGCGTAGAGCCGTCTCTTCAAGGATGATGTTGACGGAGAGGAGCTCGGACCGGAAGAATTGGATGGCCTTGGTGACCGACACAGGAGACGCCCCACGGTGACCGGAAGGGTGATAACGCCTCGGTTGGACCACCTCTGGGTGAAGCTCGTAGTTTGGATGGTGCGGGATGTATTCGGATCCTCCGACCTCGAGTTTGTCCAGCAGCGAAAGATAATGCTACGGGCGCCGATGTCGATGTAGACCCTATGGACGTTCTTGTTGCCCACCACGGCTTGTATAGTAATAGCGTCTGGTGGGGCATGATTTTAGTCTTGGTAGTCATTGGAGAACACGATGCTCTCACTATCCCGAGTCGCTTATTTTTCGGCTCTCGGGGTCGGTCTTGGACTTGATTTCAATGACGCACTCGTCGTACCTATGGGTAGCCCGTGATGGCGAGATTTGCTCCATTGCATTGGGAGCGTCGTCATCGTCGAGTGCGCCGCTTTTGAGGTCGACCCACAATTGCCGCCACCTCCGCCCTTTTCTGTGAAGGCTTGTTTCCCGACCTACCGTGGGCGGTCGAGGTACTTCTTAGCGTTCATTTTTAACAAGCTCGCCTATTTCCGAGCTCGATTCCTCGCAATCGTCGGTATCGTGACCGTACCCACGGTGGTCGCAATCTCGATCCTTCGACCTCTTCTTGGATCCTCCCTTCATGTGAGGTGGTTTCGGAAGAGCTCGGTGTGGAGCTCAAATATCTCCGCCCTCGACTTGAGAGGGGCGGTAGCGTTGCCACCGTGGTTAGGCCGAGGTCGGCTGGATTCGATCGGACCCTTCTTGATCCTATCGAAGGCACTTGACGATCAGTGCCTGCCTGCTCGTCGGTCATCGGCCTCTTCCTTTCGACCTTACGCTCGTCCCGGATCTCTCTTTGCGATCGACTCGTCCTTTGGCGTAGTTATCGACCGGTCCAGAGACTACTCGGCGTCTTGACTTCTCCTTGGTGATCTCTTTGTTCAACGTGCCAGGTCGGATCCCGTTCTTGAACGCATTGATGATATAGAGATCGTTACTCTCATCAATTTTAAGGGACTCCTTGATGAATCTCGAGACGAAATTCGACATCGTCTCGTCCGCCCCTGGCGGATTGTGAGCGGTCGGATGAAGGTTCTTTGGGCGGCATCTTTTGATAAGCGCCACTGAGGCGATCCATGAGATCCGGGCGATGTATCTTTGCTCGGCGGCGAGGTGAACCAACGTCGGGCGTTGGAGATCAGCGCCTCGGGAAGATTTTGCATATGTGAAAATCTTCCATACCTTGATCGCCGTGTTGGTGGTGTAGGCGAAAAGGAAGTCGGAAGGATCGCCGAGGCCATCGTGAGGAGCGATGTTAGGAGCCCGATCTGGTTAGGGCAAAGGCGTGTCGAGTTTCCACGGAGAAAGGAGATGATTCTCCCATGTCGATCGAAACACAGGAGCTCGTTGCCATCTCTCTCGGAGGAGTGGGAGATCGATAGTGGCCCCATCGTCTCTCGAGGGAGTTCGGCCGTCTTTCCTCCCTTCTTTCCTGTCCCGCCGCGTGGGCGTTATACCGAGGTGGTGAGCGACTCCGTGGGTGGCGCGGGGCGCAGTGGTTGCGGTGGTTCGGCCGCGGCGATCGGCTTCGGACGTCGGGGCGATGTGTGCGTTCTCGGCTATCGCGCCGAGATGAGCGGATTGTTTCGGAGGAGGCGACCTCGGCGCCCGTGATCACCAATTCGGGCTCTTTTGAGGTGCCAGCTCCACTTGTCCTCTGGTTGAGAAACTACGGAATTGGCGAGATTGGCGTTGAGGTCGGTCACGGCTCGGCCGAGGTCCTCACGAGATCGGTGAACCGCTGTTCACCGATATTGGTCGGCATTTTCCTCTTCGTCAGGCGGCGGTCACGAGGTGTATGGAATGTTCTCCATGTAGCCCTCGAGTGTGTCCATTGGTGGCATCCGCAATCCGCTTTCCACATTTGTGTGACCACTTGGTCGATCCTCGGTAGCGGTTGTTACCCGCATCGCCGGCCAGCTAGCGTTTACCGAGTTCTTGCCATTAGGTTGTAGAAAGCGAAGCTTTCTTGTTCGTTCCCACAGGCGGCCAATGATAAGGTTTAATTTCGTTAGAGAAATAAATCACGAGAAGAACCTGAGGATTTCGTGGTTCGATCTTTGAATTAGATCTCGTC
This sequence comes from Salvia rosmarinus, assembly GCA_036937905.1. Classification (NCBI taxonomy): domain Eukaryota; kingdom Viridiplantae; phylum Streptophyta; class Magnoliopsida; order Lamiales; family Lamiaceae; genus Salvia; species Salvia rosmarinus. Next base: position 51,503 of record JAODLM010000723.1, read on the forward strand.
CACGGAGCAAGAGAGTGTTTGTGTATTTGGGAGTGTGAAGCGATTACAAAGAGTGTGAATGAATCTATTTCGTCTAATCTAGCCTCTGTTTATACACAAATATAATGAGTTTGACTCCGATTCGAAGTCTCTCCCATTAGGATTTGAAGTCTTCTCTCTATTAGGATTCGAAGTCTTACTCCCATTAGGATTCAAAGCCTTCTCCCATTAGGATTCTTTTAGATATGGCCGAGCACCTGCGTGCCCCCCTGGTTTTAGGAGTCTTCTTGGGCCGAACTTGTCCGGCCGAGCTTGATGTCGAGGCTTACTTGTATTGGGCACGATGCTTGGGCACAGTAGTTGGGCCGTATCTATCGACTCCTATATAGTGCGAGAGCATTCGCCCGCTGTGAGATCTTCCATTCCATTATGAAATTCACCACCACGGGACTTGTGTAGAGCACTTACTTATTTCTAGCTAGGCGATGGTTACGGTGATAAAGCAGTTGTGAAGAAAGGCACTACGCTCGGAGTCGTACAAGGTGGAGATGAAGATGAGCGTCGCATGTACCGCGGGGACGGTGTGCGGTATCTTTCGGTTTGGGGACCGGAAGGTCGATGATGCTTGGATCACGTCTGGTGAGCCCTCGCAAGTGGGATTGGACTCTCGCGTACAATTCTCTGAGTGAATGCTGCTGAAGTGGCGCGTGGAGCGCGTCTTGGAATGTACCACAGCAACAGCAAGGGATAATCTTGGTTGTGAGGGTTCTTAATGGGCAGCTGGCGATATGATCCTCGGTATGAAGGATCTAACGACATGCGAGCGGAAGATTTTGAGCGGAACCGATGGAAAAATCCCAAAACCTCTGAATCTAACCTAAGAAGTTATATAGGTCAGTATGTCGCCTATATCCCAATGTGAAGTTGTGACAGACTCGAAGGCGATGAATGACACACAAACGGGGGATGAATGACTCATTGATTCATCGATAAATTGAATTACTTGACAAATCTCAAGAAATTCGAAAAGCTAATGAAGAGAGAATAAAACTCACATATATTGGAAATCAAAAGCTGAATATTTCACCCCCCACCCCTTACAAGCCTATATATAGGCTGAAAATTAAACTATAATCCTTATCAAAGAAGGACTCATAATCAAAGTAGTAAACTAATTAAAAGAAGAGACTTAAATAAACTAGAAAACTAGATAATCTAACATCTAAATGGGCTCTGAAAATACATAAAAGCGTGGCCCATATATGCCTAAACTAAGATACTAAAAGTCTTAAAATCAAGCCCATTAAATCGTAATTAAATTGATTACTTTTGGGCTGCTCGGTCAATCTCTCAAATGGGCTTCTTGGATGACTCTTGCTCTCACTTCTTAGATTAAGCCCATTAAACTCTCATTGAACTTCTTAGCTCGTACTCTTGTAACTTAGCCCAACAGGAACACGCATAGTGCGAAATCAACGAACATTGGGTGCATCAAGCGCCGTGCATGGTTGGGTCTGGGCTTTAAATACAGTTAGTAAAAACAATAATTTAGGGTTAATTATAATTTATGGTCTTAACTTTGACTCTTTTTAATTTATCATCAGCTTTTAAATTTTCCTTACATGTCGTGAACTTTGATAAATACACAACTTATGGCTCGATTTTTTTTCTAGTTTCGTAATGTCAAATATGACAACATCTTATTTAAGTTAGCATTTTTTTTTCACCTGGAACAAACTCTCTCTCACATTATTAAAAAAAAAATCGAGAATGACCTCGAAACCGCCATCGATCAAATCCACTAAATCCTTCTTCTTTACCATCATCTCCAACCTTGATATCCATACGCATATAAATTTTGGTCCTCGCGTGTGAGGTGCGCCAAAATTATGCCAAAATTGATACATTAAAGCTGTTTATTATGATTTTGTGCTTATTCTTCATATTTTAATGCATGCATTTTCCCGTGATTTTTTCTATTTATGCCGTTGTTTTTATTAGTATTTATCGATTCAGACTTATTTGGTTAATTTCGATGTTTTGTAGAAAAACGGTATTAAATAGGATAAAATGGATCTTTCAAGAGTTGATGTGAAAAGTTACAATGTTAAAGAGCATCTCGATAGGAGTCCACAGGCACAAACGGATCGCAATTCGGAGTTTGGACGAGAGAATGGAAGCCAAGCTTGACAAAGTCGCGCCGCTTCGTGGCGTGGCCTGGCCAGCGTCCGGCGTTGCGCCACTTCAGCGCGCGCTCCACAGTGCCCGCGCGCATTCGCAAGCCATCCGATGCTGGGCTCACCCCAGCGCCCGTTGTGCGCTCCACCCGGCACTCATGCTCCATCGCCCCGCTTCATCCATCCGCGCATCGCATGCGCCCAATGCCCGTCCGTCCGGCGGCCGCCGCCTTCCGACACCATAATGCGCGTGCGAACATCACCCGTTGCACGCCTCGCGTCCACCCAGCGCGTATTCTTCAGCGATGCCCAGCGCCCACTCCACGACGCTCCGCCTCGCCCCGCGCCCAGCCTCATCCGGCGTGCGCCACTCCCGTCCGGTGCTGGGATTGCCCATCTTGACCCACGTGTCCGGCGCTCCACTCCGTCTGGCGCTGGCCATCTATTCTGTCTCATTCCAGTAGCTCCTCGCGTCCGATGCTCCACTCCGTCCGGCACTGGGGTGCTCTCTCTGACATTTCCAAAGAGCGCTCGCGTCCGGCGCTGGACGTGTTTTTCAGGCCCAAATTCGGCGTTTTAAATGAGCTTTTCGATGGTTGAATAAATAGGAGAAGAGCCACCTCATTCCACACACAACTCACACACGTATTTTATTTCTTTTCGTTCTCCTCTCTTTTCCTTTCACTTTCCATTTAATTCTAGCATTTGGATTAACAATTGGGATTTAACGATTCCGGATTTTTGGAAGACTAATTTATCTATGAATGGTTTATAAGTTTTTCTCGTTTCATTATGTCTATGTAATTGATATGGGGATAATTTCTACTATGAGATGAATTATTGATTTGTAGGGAAATAAATGTTTGAGTGTTCTTGTCTTGAATCGTGATTAATTGTGTTGATGATTTGTAATTTTCTTATCCATATAAATTGATTATTTCATGATCTTCATACATGGAGTTTGAAAGAATAGTGTAGGTTGATTATGTGCTTAAGTTTGATAATGAAGTAATACGAGAGCAGATTTATGTTATATATAAATTTGACAACGAACGTGGTCGAGAGATTGATTTGTTGTTGAGTAATTAATATATGTGGATAGGGTTTTTGCTATCGTGTGTATTTGTAGTTAAATATCCTTTGTAGTTGATGGCGGTTGGGTTGAGAGATTCCCTGTCGTTAATTTCGAGTCTAACATTGACGGGGTCGAGAGATTAGTTATTGTTGAACGCTAGGTGAGAAGCGTGGGTGGTTTTATGCATTGTATACGGTCCTTGGCTCATTAATAGCGAGGATAGATTTGAACCACAGAACACAGTTTCCAATTAAGTGTATCTCTGATTCCTATTGTTGTCAGTGCACTCATTTTACTGTTTTATTTTATTTCTGCTTTCGTCCGTTAAAGTAGCGGATCCCTTATTTTAGGGCGTTAGTATTTCTTTCTATTTTGTGTGTGACATTAAACGGTAGCCTGTTAAGCCTTATAGAGATTCGACTTGAATCGACCTTACCCATTCTATAAGGACCTCGTCTATTGCGAGCAACTTAAAAGAACAATTTGGTCGGAACAAATTTTGGCGCGTTCTTGCTGAAGGCTCTGAGCTTTAGGTTTGTGTCGCTTTGTTTTCTGTGTTCCTTTTATTTTTCATTTCTCTAAGTGTTTCTTTTATTTATTTCTTTTTCTTTGTTACTATTTTCTCTAACATGTGCGTGTGATCTTATTTTTATAGTTGGTGTCATTGTGCGGGATTACCAGCGATATGGATATGGTCGGAGGCAGTGGATGAGGAAAGCTCGTCGTGTTGGAAAATTCTTCTTACGAAGAAGGGCCCGGTCGACTATTTTGAGGATACTCGTCATTTGTGAGCATCGAGCTATGATCTCTTGGAGGCATCCTCGAGTTCTTCATATCGTCGAGACCTCTTATTCCGGCAACAGCCCGGTGAAGCCGACCTTGGAAGACACTGCGATGTCTTTTATATAGGCAGAGTCGACAAATGTTGAAATATTAGAAGCATCTATCGAGCGTGTAATGATCAAGTCGGTCGATCGGCCGGGATAGTGGAAGAATTGGTTCACAACAAAGTGTGGAGGAGATCCGAGTCAACTGGAGCATTGAGGAGAGAATCAGGACAGATGATGAAAGTGAAGAGTCAATGGTTCATTAAGCTGAGACTAAGTATGGACAACTTGATCTCTTTCCGAACCAGTTAGAGAATGAGGAGAGGACATACATTGAGGTAGCATTATAATATTTCAACATCTAATTCACCAAAGTATTATGCTCACAGGGTTGAGGTTATCTATTTTCTTTGAAGAATGGGATGTTTGATTTAAACAATTGATTTATTATTTGATGCCTTGGTTGTCCTTTGTGCTTACATTGTTACTCTTGATTCTATGGGTGAGATGGTATTCCTACGGTGAAGGACTATGGATAGTCCGTTTTGATAGTGGAGCTCGTGCCGTAGAAGCAGCTGTGCGTGAGGCGACCACGAGTTTATTTGTTTTTCTGTTTTGTTTGTTTTCCTTTTCTTTTCACGTTTTTTTAATAAGTGAGATGAGAATGTGTGAGCTGCATATCATGAACACTCGAGCCAGCTGGGCGTCGTCACGTCTTACCTAGTTGACATGCTCTCCCAATTTGGGGAAGTTCACTTCTATATTTTTACCTTTTGGTTTTTGTCTAAAGTGTGTGGGCGTGCTTGCCATCTTTGTGTGTTTGCATGTGACTTGTGTTTGTTTGGGTGTGTCGTCCTAAATTTTATACCTTTTGTTAAGATTTGAGTATGCTTTATCGTCTAGTATCTGAGTAGAGTTGAGTGAGCATGATTTGATTGGGTATGCGCGTCCGAACTAATTTCTAGTAATTCTTATCGATACATGACTTGATTTGATAGCATTAATGATTGGTCTAGTTGTGGAGACACGTCAAAGTAAATTATGATGAAGTGATATGTGGTTGGTATCGTTGCTATTTATTAGGGATGTCGATCGAATTGACTTGCTCGGGTTAGACTAACCCACTCGGGTTATCGGGCTGTCGGGTTGATATTTTTCGGGTTGAAATATTGACCCTAAACCTAAACTCTCGGGTTTCGGGCTAATCCGTCTAGTCGATCGGGCGACTTAAGAAAATAAATAAATTATATATATATATATATATATATATATATATATATTATTGATAATAATATATTTATAACAAATATTTTATATTAAGTGTTGGAGTAAAAAACAAATAAGTGAAAAATAATTATAATACATTCCACAAGTTCTTTTTTTAATCTTATTATACTAACTTTGAAAAACAAACGAAAAAAATAAAAATAGTGCTCATAACTAATTTTTTTTGCTAATATGCTTTAATATTAGCATTCCATGTAACTAAATGATCTCTAATAATATAATACAATTATAAGCGAGTTAAAACTTATATCTAGAAAATTTTAATAAGTTAATTGATATAATACTATTTAAATTATATTACAATATCAAAAATAGAAAATAATGCTCACAACTAAATTATTTTTACTATATCTGAATATTCATATTCCATAATAGCTAATTCACTATTTAATATATATTTTATAAGTTAATTCACTATTTAATATATATTTTATAAGTTAATTCACTATAATACCAATAAAAATTTATAACTTAAAAAAATTAATAAGTTAATTCACTATAAATAACTAAATAAATAATCTATAATAGATACAAAAGTTAAGATAATTAAACATGAAAAGTAAATTTTGAAATCAAAATTTTGAATTTCTAACTAATAGATAAAGAGAAAAAAATGAGTTGAGTTTTTTTTTTTTTTTTTTATCTTGGGACATTGAGGTGACCAGCGACCCGTCGGGCCGGCCCGATTAACTGTCAACGAGAATGGGGTGGCAGAATAGCTGATTTTATATTCGGGTTACAATTTTATAATGACCATTAATTTTATCAAGGCTATTCGAATTCGACCGTGAGTTTTGACCGTATTAACATCCCACTATTTATATGGTCCCGCTTCGTGTCTTATCTCGAAATTTTTTTATGAAATATGAAAAGTTGTTATAAAAATAAAAACAAAATAAAAAGTTGGAATAATTTGTTGATGGTTGAATAAGTGAGCTTAATGTCATGGCGAAACTTGAGCCCTCGAAGTTCACTTAGCTCGATGCGGTCTAGACTAGTTCGCCCGAGACTAGCTAAGCGACCTCTCCACCAATTCACTTGGCTAAGAACACGAAGAAGACTAGAGAAGTATTTGGAGAATCTAAGGAAGTTGTATTGCTCGAGCTTGGATTGTTACAAATGAGAGGCGAGGGCTGTTGCTCTGATGGGAAGGAGATCTAGATCCTTCCGAGGTTCTAGAAATTCTACCATCTACATGGTTACAGAAATTCTAAGAGGATCTACAAGTATGTACAATCTTCGGAATCTTCCACTAGAGTGTGGATCCTTGAGAATTCTAGAGAATTCCATATAACCTCGATGAGTCGGACGAGAAAGCGTGCGGGCGTAACATTCTCCCCGCTAAGTCGAGCCGTCCTCGGTGGGCGACTCGGTATGCTTCAATCTGGTCCCGAAATTGCCACAAGTGCTCTTCATGCTCCCAACTACTCTCATTGTCGGGAAGCCCCTTCCATCTCACAAAGTACTCCGTATAGGGCGGCACGCCCCGTCTTCGAATCTCCCGGTGTGAGATGATCTCGTCCACTTCTTTGTCGTAAGAGGTCACCACGGTCATTGGTGCCCGCTCCGACGTCCCTCTTGTTGGGTCTTCCATGTCTTCATGGTACGGCTTGAGTTGGCTCACATGGAATACGGGATGGATCTTCAAATTTGGCGGCAACTCTAAGTGATAAGACACGTTCCCAACACGTCGCTCGATCTTGAATGGCCCCTCGTACCTCCGGATAAGTCCCTTATGCACGAATCGAAAGGCCTTGAATTGTTGAGGAGTAACTTCACCATCACCGGTCTCCTCGTTGAACTCATTGCTCGTCTCTTAAGGTCTTCCAACCCATCTTCTTGGCGGCGCTTGCTAAAGATGCAGAGCTAAGTCCGTCTCCTCGTGAAGTGTTTTGGCAAAGGTGTATGCCGACGGACTTTGTCCCGAGTATCCCGTTGCGAGACTTGTTGGAGTTGTCGGTTGTCTCCACGTCGCTAACTCGAACGGACTCCTCCCGGTTGACTCGCTCCTTTGGAGGTTGTACGAGAATTATGCCGTGTCTAGCAACTTCGCCCAATCCTTTTGATTCGTGCTCACGAAGTGCCTCAAGTACAACACCAATAATGCATTGACCCGCTCCGTTTGGCCATCTGTTTGCGGGTGGAAGCTCGTCGAGTATGCCAAGTGCGACCTCAACATCTTGAACAACTCGGACCAAAACTTCCCGATGAAGCACGGGTCTCTATCACTCATGATCGTCTTCGGGATGCCCCAATACTTGACCACGTGCTTCACGAACAACTTGGCCGTGTCTAAGGCCGTCATGTCGGGTGGTGCGGGGATGAAGGTGCCATACTTGGAGAATCGATCCACCACCACAATAATCGACCCCCATCCGTCGAACTTGGGAAGGCATGTGATGAAGTCCATAGACACGCTCTCGAACGGGTGCTCCGGAATGGGCAAGGGTTGGAGCAAACCGCCCGGTTGTTGTTGCTCGATCTTGTCTTATTGACACACAAGACACGTCCGCACATAAGCCTCCACATCCTCCCGCATCCTAGGCGAAAGTAAGAGTTTTCCATGAGTGCCATCGTACTATGCATACAGGTGGCGGCCCACTTTGAGTCGTGGCCTTCGCCCAGGATGTCCTCCTCAAGCTTCCCAGCCCGGCACGAACACGCGATCTCCTTGGTGAAGAAGCAACCCGTCTCGCGCCCGAAAACCTCGGTGCTTGCCTCGCCCGCAAACTCCATGATATTCCGTGCCGTCGGGTCCTTCTCCAAGCCTTCCAGAATCGCCCCTTGATGTCGGTCTTGGCTCGACTTATGGCGGCAAACTCGCCTTCCTACTCAAGGCGTCGGCTACGATCGTCACCCCGGCTTGTACTCGGCGTGTAGTCGAACTCCGCCAAAACTCTTGCCATCGCGCTTGCTTTGGTGTAAACTTCTTTTGGGTTTGAAAGCAGCTCGTGGCTACGTTGTCCGTCCGGACCACGAACTTACTCCGGCAGTAGTGTCTCCACGTCCACAAACAATGCACTACCGCCGTCATTTCCTTCTCATGGACCGTGTACCGTCGCTCTGCCTCGTTAAGTTTTCAGCTCTCGTACGCTACGGGATACCCCTCTTGCATGAGCACTCCTCCGATTGCATAGTCGGAGGCATCCGTGTGCACTCGTACTCCTTGGCGTGGTCGGGTAGAAGCGAGGACCGGCTCTTCCGTCACCGTGGCCTTGAGTCGCTCGAGGCCCTTTGGCGCCTCGCTCCACTCCCACTTCCGAGCCTTCTTTAACAATTCCGTCGATGGTGCGGATTGGGAGTACCCTGATGAACTTTCGGTAATAGTTGTGAGACCCAAAATGATCGGAGTTGGGGCACGTCTTTGGGTGGCTCCCCGATCTTGGATAGCTTTCACCTTGGCTTTGTCCATCATGATTCGACCTCTCCCAACACGATGGCGAGCGACACCTCCTCTTGGGCAAACGAGCACTTCTCTAACTTGGCATAGAGTTCATTTTCCTCGAGGCACGAAACACCATCATAAATGCTCACGTGCTCTTGCAGCGTGGGTGAGTACAACAATGTCATCAAGATAGACCACAACAAACTTATCGAGATCTGGTGGAATACGCTTGTTCGTCATGGTACAAAACGTGGCGGTGCATTCATAAGGCCAAAAGGCATGACAAGGAATTCATCGACCCGTACCTCGTCACCATGGCGGGCTTTGGCTCATCTCCGGCACAATCCGCGCCGCCAATATCCGGCCGTAAGTCATCTTTGAAAACCACTTGCTCTCCAAGTTGGTCGAATAGCTCCGATGAGTGGAATGGGGTACTTGTTGCGCCGTCGACTTGTTGAGTGCCCGTAGTCCACACATCTGCAGCGACCCGTCGTTCTTCTTTTGGAACAACAGCGCGGCGCCGTAGAGGACTTGGGCGGTTGGATCATCCCCGCGTCTAGCAACTCCTTGATTGTTTTTGTAGCTCCTTGACTCCGGTGGGGCCATCCTATACGGTGTTCGGGATGGGATGGCGGCATTGAGTCGATCACCGGCTCGATCGATGATCCACGTCCTTCTTGGTGCAACTTCTTGAGAGTTCGTTGGGCATCACGTCTTTGAACACCTCCAACACGGCCTTGATCTCGCCGGGACCTCGACCTTCACGCATGAGCTCACTGCCGCCCTCGTCCGTCACGGTAAGCGTGAGGCCTCTTCACAACATTGGAGCCCAGGTTGAATTGCATGGCGGAGAGGACTCCCGACCCGAACGCCTCTCGTCTCGCCGTGATGGTGCTTGTAGTCCGGCCGTCACAAATAATTAAGGAATCGAATATGGGACGATGAAAGCCCGTACTGATCGAACCACTGGAGTCAGAGGACAATGTCGTAGTCGTCCAGCGGAATCACCAGTGAATGAGACCGCACCGCCCGATCCCGATTTGCACTCGGACCTCCCTCGCCTAAATCGGTCGCGACTTGGCGGAAGCGTTCTGGACTTGATCGATCCTTTGGTGGAGCGATGTTCATGCAACAGCGCCTTAGCGCGCTTCCCTCGTGAAGTTGTGCGTCGTCCCGTGTCCACCAATGCCGAATCTTGACTCCCGATCAAGGCTTCCACGAACATCGAGCCTTTCCTCGGCCGCCGTTGGCTCACTCGGGCTTTGATCGCGTTGAGTAGCCTCAGCGATCCCATATGCTGAGTTCTCTACCTCGAGCTCGGCTCATCCAGATCCACGGACATGGTTGCTTTCTTTCCTCGAAAAGGAAATTGAATTTCAAATGGTTAGTGGCACCACATATATGACATGTTCTCATACCCGATTCTTGGTGTGCCTTGTTGAGCTTTGACCCTCGCTTAGGCTTGGGTGGGCGGTCCTCACGCCTTTTCACTTGTCCTCGCCGGAACTTGGGCTTGTCGCTCGACACCTTCAACTCATAACCGCTCCGCCATACGCGATAACCTCCAGATAAGTTTTGTGCGTTGGCCGTTGGATCTCAAGCTTTGCCACGGCTTGAGCCCGTCGATGAGCGAACAACGCCTCTTGGTCGGTGAGGCTCGGCAACTCTAGCATGATCTCTTGGAACTCTTCACGTCTCCTTGATCGTCTTGAGTGCGTGAGTTGCTTAGTCGCGACCGAACCGTGAACTCCACATTCTTGGGTAGGGTGGCGCTTGAACTCGGCTTTGAAATCCTCCATGACTCCATCCGACCGTGTCTCGTTCGATGTCCGCCTCCGGTGCCTCCACCATAGCAACTCCGTCCGCTAGGTAAGAAGGTGCCATTGCAACTTTGTTGCGTCGTCCCTCACGTTGGCGGCACCAAAGTACCGCTCCATGCTCCATAGGAAGTCTTCCACCTCGAGCACTCCTCGAGACCTTTGAAAGGCGTTGTCTTGGGGACATCGATCCGAGGAGGTGCGCGCGACCTCATTTCCCGTTTGCTAACGCTTCGCTCGAGCAGAGGCCATCACATTCTTCATAGCTTCAATTTGGCCTTCGTCTCTTCGAGGCCTCCATCCTAGCCACCGTCTCGTCAAATGTCACCCTCATATCATCTTGAAGTGAAGCCCGTGGGTTCGATTCATCTCGTTGAGGACATCGACACTGGCTCTCGGCGTCTCACTTGCACCTTCGGAGTCTTGGCACTCCACCTGCCTCTTCCTCCAAGGTGCTCGTCAGCGATTCCCTCGACCCCGAGTCCTCGAGCCTCAAGGTAACATTTTCGTTGGACGGACCCTTGTTCTTCCTCGTGGTGATATTGGCCGTATTGACTTCGTTCTCGTCTCTTGACCCCGGACGCTTCTTGACTCGCGGAAGCCACCGAAAAACGCTTGCGTGGCTCACGATACCACTTGTCGCGAACCGAAACTTGGGCCCCACGAAGTTCCTCGCTCGTCGGTCCTGAACTAGTTCGCCCGAGACTAGCTAGGCAACCTCTCTGTAATACCCGTCGCTTCACGAGCATCGGGTTTGCGTATACGTTTTTGAGAAAGGTTAAAAGATTGACTTTTTGTTTCGGTGATCGACCGTCACAAAACCTCGAGCGTTGTGAAGGTGTCTTATGGCGAATTCATAGACACTAGGTATCTGAGTTTTCGACCACCCACAAGGTTTGACACTCAGGAAGTTATCGAAAAGCAAGATTTTCATGGGTCTTTTAAAAGCATATCTTGTTTATAGTCGTTGTGTCCGGTATTTTATTTTGAGTCCATGGGTACTAATTTTGCTAAATTTGAGTCCGTTTACAAAAGTTGCGTCGCTTTTCGTTTTGAAAAGGTAGCTTACGTAACTTTTCTTGCAACCCACCTCTTTCTATAAATTGGGCTAGGGCGCCCATTTTCAACGTTCATTTCCTTCGTCTTTACGTATTCACGGACGAGCCGAGCAGCTCAGTGCTGTTCTTTGAGCTTTGGAGGAGTGGGGATCGGCGGGAGACTCGGTGGCGGTGCTATTCTTGCTGCTGCTGACCCTTGCCGATCGACCATACCAGCAGCCCCATTTTCTGTTTTGCCCTTTTTTGTTTTGATTTAGCCTTTTAGTAGATAGCATAACATAGAACTCGGGATTAAAGGGACGAGGCGAGAAAGCGGCGGGCGGCAATTTAATGCGAATCAGCTGCCTTGCCGCCGTGGTATGTGGCCGCCGATTTGGTGGTCAGCGGACCACCTTTTGCTATGGGTCCTTTAGGTTTTGAGTTCAGACTATACATTCCACTAAAGTACCGATTAGTTTTTACATTTTCGCGTTTACGCATGTCGGGATGTTTTCCGTTGCTTGAGTTTTCTAAAGGAAGTACATTCCGGGTTATCCATTTCAACATATTTTGTCATTCCATGTTCGTCGTTATGCATATTGCTTATGTTTCCATTTCATGCATCGATTTTGGATGGTTTATCTAGATACGAGGATAGGCATCGATTTTGAAAACTTCTTGTTCTTAAGATTTGAGTCGACTTGCATGCATGCATATTTTGAAAGTACCCTATTATAGGTCTTGATGCCTGAATACATTTCCCTTACGCATCGAGTTGATTTGAAAACCGGAGAGTGCGAATGTGGGTTGAGAAAGTCGAAAAACCCGTTTTGCTTCGATCTTCGTTTGGATCACGATATTGCTTTGCTTTGTGGATGTGTCCCCAAATGTTGTTCCGTCTTGTTACGGTACCTACCGGTCTGATCGGTGAAGTCATCGGATCGTAGATACCTCCGGTTGGCGTTTTAAATACATTCGAGTTGGGTTATATATGCTTATTTTGAGTTATTTACTCGATATTTCAAAATAAAACATGTGTATAGTAAAATGTTTTGGTGAAGTTATTCTTGTTCTACGATCAGAGATGTGGTTCTATTGTGATTGTGCACGGATCTCTATTCGGTGGGTTGATCACCGTCTTGAGTATTGATCGTGAGGATAGACCCGAACACGTGGTTATGGTTACGAAGGGATGAACCGGAAGTCCACGGAAATGGTAATGAGGTGGTTATGGTTACGGCGATTTGACCACGAAGTCCACACCGAGTTAACCATTGGATACGTTCGGGCATGGGCTGTTGGATATGTTCCGGGCGAGATATTGTGGGTTGGCTAGATATGTTCGGGCGAATGAGATGAGATGGGCTGGCGGGATCGTTCGAGCCGTGGTTCTTTGGTTCTATGATGAGAACAACGGTAATAACGGATCGGTGTCAACGAAAAATCTATTTTGCTTACTTAGAAGTGGATTTACGTTTAAAACCCTCTAAGGTAAGTGCTCTGAACACGGCATCATGATTCTTTTGATTTATGATAAAACCCAGTGAGTGCGCTAGTACTCGCCTCAAACTCTTTTCAAATCTATTCACGGATGGAGGAGAATTTGGACGGGAGCGAGGGTGGGCTGCGGGTTCTTCATGCTATGCTTCCATGATGTGGTGTTATATCGTATACGATGTTGATGTATTCTTGTCCCTTATTTTGCTTTCGATTGGGAGCAAGATTTGCTATTATGTTATTATCTTTGTGAGTCCGATATGAGCATGCTATGTGGTTGGCCAGTCTAGTCGGCGGTGTAATCTATTTTGCTTCCTTGCATTACTTATTATAAATCGAGATCATGTTCATTGAAGTTATGGTATCGATATTATTACATTGGTGGATTGTTTGCGCTCCCCGCCGGGATATGTCCTAGTTATAGAGGAGATGTTGCCGATTTCATGGTCACATCTTCTTATTGTGTATGTTATATGTATTCCCTTCTTGAAACGACTTAACCTTTAATCACGCCCGGCATCCGTGCCTTCCCTCGGGAATTGGGGCGTGACAACTGATGTCAGGCGGTTTTACGGCTTTGGGTATGTGTCATAGTGTTTGATATCAAAGCGATTCGTTTGCTTTATATCTTATCGTTCTTGAAATTGAGTGTTTAGAACTTGTTCTTCTAAAGCATTTATCAGTCTGACTACCCTCGGCTCACGTCGGGCGCTCCTATAAAAGGGGATGAGGTATGTGTTTGCTAGCGATGCTTTATGTGGTTACGTGATGATTGTTGGATTTGTATCTTGAAAGAAGTTTTGGTTGAGCTTGTATCTGATGTTTCTGTTACCACTATTACAATCTCCTATCTGAATTGATTACTTGATTGCATATATCATGTCCCTTATCTCGTTTATAAGTTAGATCATACGATTGTGTAGAAGATCACATAAGTACGTATGATTGGTCGAGCAATGAGATATAAAAGAATCCTGGTGAGACGACTTGAGGACGAGTTATCGGTATAGGCTGCGGTATAGATAAGAAGTGACTTGACTTGGTTGCTTGTCATCTTTGAGTGCGTCTCGGCGTATTGATGGATCACGGATGAGATGAGTTCTTCTATCGACCGCCGTGAAGAACCTAGATCTCGGTGACTTACGATGATCTAAACCTCGATAAGGTATTAGGTGAGTATGAGTAGTGACCATCACTTTGACTTGTTATGGGTGAGGTTATATGTTCTAACCAATATTCTCGCATCTTTGGTGGTGGCGATTGCTTGAATGTCATGCTAGTTATACGTGTCAGTCACGTATCCGTTTAGGATGATGGCGTCCCATAAGGAGCTCAAAGGTTTATTGTACTAAACCCTGAGGTTGAGTTAGCTCAGTACAATAATAAGGTTGAGTGGTACTACTTAAGGAATTAAAGATATTAATTATTTTAAGCGATCGAGAATGCTCTAAATAATTAATGGACGTCGCGATATCTTAAATCGAGGATTAAGTAATGTCTAAGTCTGGCCGACTCGCCCGGTAATAAAGGGGTAAGTCGACATTTATTCTCTAGTGGCATGAATGAATGTTTATAAATTAATTTATGTTGCAGAAATGAACATAAGATAATTAATTTATTTGAGGCCCATCTTTATTCCTTGCATTTGATCCTTGGTGGCCCGTCGAGCCCGTAGCCACATGAAAATCGGCACCCCCATCACTCTAAGGCGAAAGTTTGATCCTCTTTATCCATAAGGATATTATTATATTTATGGGATATGCATGGATCATTTCTAATGGGATTATGGTAATGCATTATAAATATAAGGTAAGAGATAAGATCGAGGCTAATCCTCAATTATCCTTAGCATAATTTTAGAGAATCTCTATAGTTCTTAGAGAGGAATTTTCAAAATTCATAGAGAAGGAGGTGATTTTCGTGTAGCATTCTCCATAGATCGTCCTAAACTCGGCGTTGGAGATTGGGCGGCCGGGATCGATCCGGAGATCAAAGCACGAGTCTCGATCCGTTCGTCGATCATTCAGAGCCAGTTGAGGTAAACACGAGAAAACCCTACGTGTTGCGATTAATTATATAGGCGCGTGCTAGGAATATAATCGATGTATGGTGAATTAAACATCCGAGATAGATCCTCGGGAGAGAATTAATCAATTTCCTTCAATGCTTGATATGATCTTGGTTTCGTTTGTTTTGGCACAGTGAGTTTACATGATGTAAGCGTGATGTGGATGAGATATGGTTGGATGGTGATATGGATGTGGAAGTGATTGTCGATGAGGCGAAAGGGCGTGTGTGGGCGTGATATGGGAACCATTGATGTGGTATGATGTGATTGATATGATCATGAATGGATGATGTAAATCTATGTGTTTACATAGAAATATGTGATTGATTGAAAATCTTGTTTATTTTGATAAGCGAGTGCTTGTAAGTGAATCTGTATTTGCTTACGTGATTATTATGAATATCCATATCGATGCCGATATGTGTTGAAAGTGAATATGTGTCTTGAGACATGATTACCCGGATATTTGGGGGCGAGAAAAGAAGCGTGAATATTTTTGTTATTTTGATGAACTAACATGTAGGTTTATGGATATTGATGGCCCGGACAACGTTGGTTAAGATCCGGGATGGATGAGCGGTCCGTAAGTTCGAGAATGTGCAGGGAATGTCCATGAGCCGTTGGGAGTGTTTACAGGGAGATTTGTTGGTTTGTGGAGGAAGATTCGAGATAGTGGAAAGGTATCCGAATACGAGGCTTACTATCGGATGACGAAAAGTGCAAGCGGGTTGGCGACCATGGGCGAAAGCGAGTGCGTGATGTTCGTCGGGATCTTATCACGGACACATTACCTTGGATTTCACGGAGTTCGGCGCTCGAGTGTGGAGCGGTGGACCGATCATCGGCGTACCATCGAGGCGAGATGTGATCGTGAGGCACCCGAGGACCGATCCAGTTGATGATAGGGATGATGTTCCCGAAGAGCATTTGGGAAGCGACCGTCGCGTGAGCGATCGCCCGATTCATCGAGGATACACCGGTCACTACACCTCCATCTCGATCCTCGCGCCAGACGGACCGGGGAATGATTTCGGCGATGCCGCCGGTGAGAGAGATGATCCACCGCGTGGCGGAGAAGAGGCCCAATCGAATCATAGTACCACCGACACGATGTCGGGTTGGCCTCGGGAAGAGATTCGAGGATGAGGAAGCCGGGAGGAAGGCGAGGAGGGCGGTGAGGATTCGAGGACGGTGATCCGGATAGCGGATGACTCGGGCGAGTCGAGCATGTTGAGGAAGAGCGGCGCGGAGGCTAGAACCGGGAACATCGTTCACGAGACTCGGGCGATTAGGGCCTGACTTGAATGGGATCACTACTACAAAAATCGGTATAGACTACGCGTTTTATGTGTAGTGTATGTGTGTTCGTAGTGTAGAGAAAAGTGGTGTAGAGAAAAATAGGCGCATACACTCGCTTTTGTCGTAGTCTATACCCCTATAGACTACGCTTTTCGCACATAGACTACGCTTTTTCTGGCGTAGTCTATCACGACGAACTACATAAAATTTCGCACATACACTCGCTTTTTGTCGTAGTCTATACCCATTATAGACTCTGCTTTTCGCACATAGACTACGCTTTTTCTGGCGTAGTCTATCTAAACAGAACTACACAAAATTTCGCACATACACTCGCTTTTATCGTGGTCTATACCTTATAGACTACGCTTTTCGCATAGACTACGCTTTTACGCGTAGTCTATCCGACATGAACTACACAAAATTTCGCACATACACTACGCTTTTTATGCGTAGTCTATATGTATTAACTACGGTTTTTGAGTTTATTTACTACGGTTTTGAGTTTATTTACTACGGTTTAATGCCAAATTTACTACGCTTTTCTATTACAACCCGTAGTCGATTTAATAACAACTCTGGTTTTCAATTTCAATAGTAGTTAATTTCTTTATTTAAACACATACGATTAATAACGCTGACAAATGAGATTAAAATATACTTGCGACTACGTTCAAAATCACTATTGAAAATATCAATCTGTTTTCATTCTGACTACAAAATCACTATCTGAAAATATCTGATCTGTTTTCATTCTGTTCTACAAAATCACTATCTGAAAATCTTATGCGTCATCATATAAAAACAATAAGACCGTATCCCGTATCACGATCTGAAATAATTGAAAAATCGATAACTTACTGACTAAAACATCCAAGACTATATGTGAAGAAGCGTGAAATCGACGAGGTTCTTGTTCTATTCCTTGCTGACCGTATCTTATTAGTCCATTCATGCTTACGAAAAAGGTCATTACAACATGTAACTCGACAAAATGAATGAGGATGAAGTTCGATTTTACATTACGAATTCTTGTCGATTATGTTCGGTTGGAAATGGCGGTGAAATGAACACTCCTTACTCTATAGAATACCATGGCTTATCCTTTTCCATGCGTCGGCATCGGAAAGTAAGTCTAAGTAAGCGACCCGCGTTCTCATGGTCAGGGTTGGGTAATGAGCCGGTCGACATCTTTTCAAAGTCGACATCTTGACAAGGTTTTCCCAAGCCTTATGAACACGAATTTGCACTCGTTGCTTTGCATCGGGTAGTCAGATATATACACGACGATTCGATACATCCAGTAGTGAACAAATTCTAAATCCGGTTCATCGGCACATGTCTTGCTGCGCTTGTGCTTTGCTCTGTGAGATAGAAATTTGACTAAACAAGGGTGTGAAGGATAAATAATGACACAAAATTAGCAAAATGCAACTCGGTTGTCACCTTAAGAGAACTCTAACTATAAGTTATAACAAGCGGTTGAATAGAAAACAAACTTTAGGGATGTCAGAGCACCAACTAATAGAACAATTCAACACTAAATACAAAATAGACCAACAAAGTGATTAGCATATTACCTCTGCGGCGAGAAGGGATTTGGGAGCTCGTCTTGAGAAGATCTTGCATCTGAATACAAATATTGAAGCTTGTATCGGGCATGCCATAACATAAATGTGCGATAACACATAAATGAAGAAGCACTCACCTCGATGGGCTTCCCGTTGAGAAAAGCACCTTTGCCATGAATTGCGGTGAAAAGCTACGTTTTGAAACAAGATTTATTATCTATTGCTCAAAAGCGAATTGCGCTTAAGAAAGTAAATTAGGCTTTCAATTTGACATGAAGCAGGTGAAGTTTTAGCACAAAATAAATATAAAAACATAAATGTTCCTTTGGCTAATCATATGTACATTCATCAATTAATTTAATTTTATAAAGATATGATTCATTAGAGATAGACAAGAAAATGAAAACATTTGAGCAAAACAAAGGAGCTACATGCATAAATTAAATTGTTTGAGCTATACATTTCCTTAAAATTCGAGACTCATAAATCGATTAAGTGGACTTTATCTTGGACATGAGAAAGCAAAGGTATCATAAAATAAATCCTTTTATAATACTTCAAAGTTACCTCGTCCATAATTGGATTACAGACAATCCTTCTTATCTAAAATTTCTCAAAACCCATTTACGGATTTTTTTCAATATCTATGCATATGAGTAAAAGTAACACTTCTCGTACTTTACGATGTCGACTCTTGTGCTTACGATATACAGGTATAGTATATTACCTCACTTGAACACTAACACACATTTGGACTCTCCATGATCAGTTAATATCATGATTATATGAATATAGAAGCTAACCTACTGCGGGCAAACATGACCAAAGAGCCGACAACTAAAGACGCCGTCCATCCCAAAGTCCAACA
Organism: Salvia rosmarinus; assembly: GCA_036937905.1. Taxonomy (NCBI): domain Eukaryota; kingdom Viridiplantae; phylum Streptophyta; class Magnoliopsida; order Lamiales; family Lamiaceae; genus Salvia; species Salvia rosmarinus. The sequence goes on from JAODLM010000723.1 coordinate 70,390, forward strand.
ATTGCAGTAACTTTTGTTAGATTAGGAGCTAGCACAATAAAGAATAATGATCAGCAAGGTAACTGAAACACTAAACTGAAAAACACGTGTCAACTTACCAAAAATGACACAGCTAATGAAGAGTATCACATTAACAACCACTAATGAGAAAAGAACTGGGGCATAACCAATTCTTCCATCATGTCTAGAGCATATCGTGTGTTTCCAATCCTTGCTTCTTGCCCTCAATGCATTTGACTACATCAGATCAAACCATTCAGTGTCAATCTGATGATGATGTGAACATGTCTTACAAGGAAACATCAAGTTTCAGAAATATGGAACGAAATAAATATATCACAACAAAAGGGATTATGAACAGTATTTATTGCTGTTCATGAGGATTCAGTTAAGCTCTTCAGAGATCTACACATCCAGAAACTATAAAATGTTCAATTGGATAGCATAGAAAATTGAAATGAAGCAAACCATCCTTCATCACACCCCACCTGAACTGATCTCACTACTCCTGCCTAGTCTATACAGAAATATCAATGGATTGATGACTTCTTGATCTTTACTCGGTCATCAATACCAATATGCTTGACCAAGTCAAAACAGTAGCCGCTACCAGAAACACTGCCAGAATAAATAATGATAATGCCAATAAAAATAACACCACATCCACAAAAACAGCACTCAAGCTCATAGCTCTACACATCACAGCACATTCACATAACAATCAGGACAGCAGTAGCACACAAAGCTAAACTCATTTGTAATGCTTTCTCTCGAAAAAGAAACATATGAACTTTGTCCACAAAATGCTAAGTCATTTTTGTCTCCACTAGCAATGTGATATGAAATTATTGCAAGTACCAATGGAGTTACATACAAGGAAGAAGCGATATGCCGATGACCTTTATCAGAAGCAAGCTCCACAGGAGTTTTCCCATATATCTTTTACCATTAATTCCTCCTTAGAACCTGCATGTGCAAGCACACTGCATGCCTCAACATTTCCTCTCAATGCAGCCCAATGCAAGGTGTACAACCTAGCCAAAAAAGTAATAAACATCAACACAGTATAAATCAAGCCAAAATATACTGTAATTAGTAATTTTATTATGTGAGTTATAAGGAGGTAAATGGTTGAAGAGCATGAATTTGTTTTGTTGTGTCTCTGGGACATTACTTTGGAATACAAATGCCCTCTAAATGGCATCAAAACATAGCGACAAATTTTTAACAATTTGTACATCAGTCAATAGTCTCCAAGAAGTCTTGAATCTAGTTTAATCAACAAGTTAGCCTCTGAGTGATAATCAATTGTGTCAACATTCACAATTTTGCAAAGAATATGTTGTACGAAAATTATCCCAAAAACTATAGCATTGGGCTATAGGCAAAGCTTACAATTTGATAAACCCCATTATCTATCTAACTTTCCTATCCCTCAATTAGCTCGTATTCTCCAAAAACAAGCTATTTGGAGTAGCTAGAAAATACTCTCTATTGATTCCTCATTAAAAAAAAATCCCAGCAGCATGAAAAGGAAAATATAGAGACAAAAGCAGCCTTTCTCCCATTTCAATGTTGTGCAGATGCGGACAAAAGGAATTAACTACCGTTAGTGTATCTAAAAACTAAAATCTTGAACTACAAGGCTAAAACAACAAAGGATGCTAACAAAAGATTGCATGTGCAAATCATAAGGAATAAGTAACAGCATGCCATAATTGACAGTAGAAATGAACAGTGAAGTTTATCCAAGGATCATTCTATTTAGTTAACAGTAGCTATCACTTTATAATATTATCTGCCCTTGTCCTATGTAGCTCAGAACACCTTAAAATACATTACATCCTACCTTCTTTATCCTGTCTTCCTTGGGACGCATCTCTAAACAAAAGCAATCTAATAGTATCAACAAACCCTTTAACAACAGCCCTGTTCAAAAGCAAGAAGATAAAGTCAGGATAGTTTTATACACAAAGAGAGCCAATAAGCACCAAAAGTAGTTGCAAACACATTTCACACAAAATATAGTGTAACTACATAAGATAGTCATAGGATCATTTACACACCAGTGCAAAGCACTCCTTCCATGACTGTCCAGTGCATCAAAATTTGCTTGATACTTAGCTACGATGTAATTCAGGAATGCTGTTTAGCCATACTGGCGGCAACATGAACTGCTTGTTCTAAAATATTTATTAGACTTTAACATAAAGCAACATGAATTAATGAAATCAATTAATAAAATGTTGATATTTTGTTTAACTATCGATTCTGAGACTAAAATGTAAATAGACCAAGAACATCAAGCAGACAGAGAATTTCCAAAATAAATCACAGACTAATAATAAAACCGTGTGTCTGTGTCAGAGAAAGAGAAAAGAGCTGCGCATAGCAAATCAAAAACATGATTAACCATTTAGCCTCTGCTGATACCTCCAGGCATAACTACAATCCAGACAAGTCCAAGTTTCTTCTTTTGTTATACTCAATTTTATCGCATGATTAAGATACGCCAACTAAGAAAATCACTACTATCGACATCAAGTGAAAGCTGCCCCAGAATAGGGAAAAATAAAAACTCGATCTTCAGCATCATTCCACGCATCTTCTTCTTAAATAACAAAAAGACAATAAACAACTTTATAACCATCATCAGTTCCCAATTGTTTTAGAAAAAAATTAAAATGCCTGCATTACCCGATAACCATTCAAATCATCAGCCTCAAAACGCGCCCCATTCTGCAGCAAGACATCTGTAGCCGCAATCGATCCTCGAACTGCAGCCCAATGCAGTGCCGTCTGTCCCATATCATCCTTTGCATTCACTTCTCCACCTCTCTGGCAAACCCAAAATATCGTGTAAAATTCCAAATTCAGCGAAAAACTGAACACATTTTAACCGGAAACCGCTCAATTCATTAAAAATACTTCAATAATGTATTGACAAATGTCAGCAAAATTGTTGAGGGCAGCCCACTGGAGGGTAGTAGCCGTTGCCGTCAGGACGTGAGACAGATACGCTGTCGTTCTCAACGAAGTTCCGCAGCTTCTCGAAGTCTCCATAGGCTGCGGCGGAGTAGACGTCGACGATATGGACTTCATTAGGGTTTCCATTGGCAGGCTTCTGTTCGTTGTGATCCGTAACGATTTCGATTTCAGACGACCCCATTTGAGACTGAATCAACGAATTCTTACTTGAATCTATGTGTTCTCTTTACATCAAAATGAAAGTAAATTGTGATGAAATTATCGAAATAATTTATGTGAGGTTTAGGGTTTGAAATTGAGGATTGAATTTTTATTTATTTATTTTTAAAATTTATCTTGCATAAATACTTTTTTTTTTAAAAAAAAAGCATGACTACTGACTTTTTAAGCGTAGTTAATAGTTAAATATAAACTACGCGTTTAAATATAGCGTAGTACATATTTCAAAAAATCGCGTATTCTGTTTTGATAAAAAGCGTGAGTATCATCTCTATAAACTGCTTTTCGAAAAGCGTAGTCATAAAATAAGAAAAGTGACATTTGTAGTAGTGGATCATACCCCGAGACTTGCTTCCATGCGGGATCGCTTTCACAAGGCGGCGGCCGAATCTGACCACGATAGGAAGGGAGAGAGGATGAGGAAAGGCGAGAATGTAACCATTGAAACAAGCGGAGAGTAGTGGGCGGATATGGAGGGCGAGAGATGCGGTAGTCGGTGTATGCGGTGGCGGATCAACGCGTCTGCTATAAGCATGGACGAGGCGGCGTCTTTAGCGATGTAGAGTCGATTCTTTGCTCATATCGACCTTTTTGGTGACATACCTTGATCTTGTATTTTGTGGTCCTTTATGGACAATCTTGATACTAATGACATACATGACATGATGTTTATGTTTGATGCTTATATGTGATATGAGCTATGCCGTGATGATATATGATCTATGTGATGTGTGATGATGATGTTATGTAAATACATGCGATGATGTGTTAGCGATTGCATGTTTATATGTGATCGTAATATGTGGCATATGTGATTATATGTGGTTATAGGCGATGATATATGTTATGCGATGATACGGTTATCTATGCGAAAGTGTTTCTAATGTTTCAAGCGTCGATGCGAATGTCGAGAACAAGGAACCGGAGGAACAATAGCGTGGAAGAAGCCCGAGAACCACCTTTGGTTCGGTGAGCATGCGATCGAGAGTTTCGCAGCGAGAATCCCTACGTTCGACGGTGCTCGGCGAACGATCGGCAGGCGGATACGATCCACCGAAGGATCTTGAATACATCGGTGCGAAGCGGAGAAATTTGAATGCGCGATCTTCGACTAACTAGGATGAGGGCGACTTACGGTGGGAATCCGTGAGAGAACCACAACACCGGGGCGATGGGGAAGGTATCGTGGGAAGATTTCAGGAAGAACTCATGGAAAATACGTGCTGGCGTTTATAGGCGAGAGAAGGCAAGCGAGTTACGGAATCTTCGTCGAGGAGAAGGATGGTCACCGAGTACGATCGCTCGTTGATAAATGCATCGCGTTATGCTACGTACTGAGTCGATCGAAATTGCCGGCGAGCGAGTTCGAGAGAGGACTCGGACCGAGAGATCGAATTTCGCTCGTCGATCGAGGAGATTTGGCGTATCTGCGATCCTTGAACGGGCTTTAAACATTGAGTCGATGTTGCCCGGGAAAACGATGCCACAGGACGGCCGGTGGCGGAGGAAGAGGTAAGAGAAATGGGAAGATCGAGGAAAGCGATCGGTGTTCGAGGAACGAGGCGGTCGATGATTCGAAGAATCGGGTATTCGAGGAAAGAAAAACGACGCTTGGGAAGGAATTTCCAACCCGTGCGGCGATGGGGAAGGGTGTGGAAAAACATTGGTGCGAAATGCGGAGGAATCATTTGGCGAGTGCGAGCGAGTAACGTTGAGTGTTATCGTTGTAGGAAGTCTGGACATTCGCTGAGATTGTCCATTAGGAGGTCGGCGGTCGCGACGTGATGAGACGACATCGAGCTCATGAGCGAACCGAGCTCGCCGAGGCGAACCACTGAGGCGGGGAGGTCACCCTGAGCCAACAAAGCAAAGGCCGCCTGACGAGGTGTGCGCGCGAATCGGCGAGCGACCAAGCTCCGAAATCTGCGGTATAATCCATATGAGTGATATACCGTTTTCGCTTTGTTTGATACGAGAGCCTCACATTCTTTCATTTCGAGAATCGCGTGTGAGAGGTTGGGTTTGGTACCCAAGGAATCACAGTACCACAAATTAGCATCCCGTGAGAAGTGCTAAAAGCGAAAGAGATATGCCCAAACCGGGAGGTAGAAATGCGTGAGCGGAAGGTCGTTATCAATTTGCATGTCATGGAATGGAAGATTTCGATGTCGTCTTTGACATGGATTGGTTGGAAAAGCGCAGGCGACTATCGTTGTCTCGAGAAGTTGCTTTTCGAGCGGCCGAAGGTGGAAGTTTGTTTCACGGCATAAGGATGGGTGTTTGCGTGCTATGATCTCGACCTTGAAGGCGGTGAGGAGGATGCGGAAGGAAGGCTGTCAAACTTTTTAGTAAGTTTGTGAGCGCGATGAACAGTATGAAACATTTGCAAGAAAGCCGATGGTGTGTGAATATCGGATGTGTTTCTCGAGGACTTGCCGAGCTTGCCACTTTGATAGACAAGTGGAATTCACTATTGATGCGGAACCGGAGCGGCGCGATGTCAAAGGCACCATACGAATGGCACCTAAAGAAGTGAAGGCTGGCCTTGATTCACGGAGGCTGTTGGATCTAGGTTTTATCCGACCTAACGTGTTACAGTGGGGGCGCGGTTACTGTTCGTCAAGAAGAAGGATGGGTCCATGAGAAGCGATCGTGGCGGCGAGCGAGAGCGAGTTCTTGGAAAGGATGCGTTTGAAAGCAAGGCTAGAAGATAGCAAGGGTTCACGAAGCGAAGACAACGCTATTATTCCGAGGAAGGTTATGTGTGCCACTCGATAGGGAATTGAGAGATAAGATCATGAGTGAAGCTCGCGAGGCACCATCTCTGACTCGTCTGGAAGCACCAAAATGTCTGAGACCTTAAGAGGAACTTTTGGTGGGAAGGGATGAAAAAAGGATGTAGCGCGTTTGTGGAGCGTTGTTTGGCTTGTCACAAGTGAAAACGTGCACCAACGTCCGTCGGGTTTATTAGAACCGCTACCAATCCCAGTGGAAATGGGATCATATCGGTATGGATTTTGTGGTGAGTTTTCCAAGGTCGTGAGGAAACACCGCTATATTGGTTGTCGTCGATGGTAGCGAAGTCGACTCATTTCTTCTTGATTCGGATGACGTGCGGGTTAGATAAGCTTGCTCGACTTTACGTTAGAGATCGTGCGGTTACATGGTGTGCGGTATCGATTCGTCGGATCGTGACCGAGGTTCACGTTAAGGTTTTGGAGAGTGCAGCAGGAAGCCATGGGAACCAAGTGAATCTCGATCTGACCTTCCATCCTCGGGCCCGGCGGTCGATCGGAAAAAACGATTCGGTCTTGGAAGATATCTTTGCGGCGATCGTGGCGACGAGAGGAGAAAATTGGGAAGAGATACTACCTTTGGTGGGTTTGCTATATGATAGTTATCGAGGCCACCATAGGAATGGCTCACTATGAGCGTTATGCGGAAGGAAGTGTCGATCGCCACTTTATTGGGGCGAAGTGGGCGAGAGAAAGATGTTAGGACGAGATGGTTCGTGAGGCGGTCGAGGTTATCGATCGGATCAGCGAAGGATCAAGGAAGCTCGGGGCGAGGCGAAGTCCTATGCGGACAAGCGTCGTCTGAATCTTGATTCATGATCGAGATCGTGTTTTCCTTAAGGTTTTCCCGGCGAGATGAGTCGTTCGTTTTGGGAAGCGAGGTAAGTTGCGACCGAGGTTCGTTGGACCTTCGAGTTCTCGAGAGAATAGGCCCGTTGCTATAGGTTAGCTTTGCCGCCTAGCATCGGAGATGTGCACGGCGTGTTCACGTTTCTCGGTTGAGAAATGCGTGTTAGACCCAAAACACACGATCAAGCATGACCAGTGGTTTTGCTCGGGATCGAGTTACGAGGAGAGACCGGTTGCTATTTTGGAGCGAAAAGTCGAGGAGTAGAGGAACAGCGATTCATTTGGTGAAAGTGTTGTGGAATCACCATGGCGAAGAGGAAGCTACGTGGGAGTTGGAAGACAAGTTAGGGCTCGATACCACGAGTTGTTTCCTCACGTGTTTGAAATTTGGGGATGAAATTTTTCTAAGGAGGAGGATGTAATACCCGTCCTTCACGAGCATCAGGTTTGCATGGCACGTTTTTTGAGAAAGCTCAAAAGGTTGACTTTTTATTTCGGTGATGCGACCGTCACGAAACCTCAGGCGTTGTGAAAAGTGTCTTATGACGAATTCATAAACACTAGGTATGCAGGTTTTCGACCACCCACGAAGGTTTGGCACTCCGGGGAAGTTATCGAAAAACCGGACATTTCATGGGTCTTTTAAAAGCATATCTTATTTATAGTCGTTGTGTCCGGTATTTTATTTCGAGTCCATGGGTACTAAGTTTGCTAAATTTGGAGTCCGTTTGCAAAAGTTGCGTCGCTTTTTGCGTTTTCGAAAAAGGGCAGCTTGCATGACTGAAATTTCGCTTTTTCCTATAAATAGGAGGCTATGGCCTTCATTTTCAACGTTCATTTCCTTCGTCTCTCTGTGTTTACGGACGAGCCGAGCAGCTCAGTGCAGCTGCGAGTCACTGGAGGAGTGGGGATCGGTAGGGAGGCTCGGCGGCGCGCCATTCTTGTTGTTGCCACCACCGCCGATCGACCCTCACCGGAAGCCCTGTTTTATGTTTTGCCCTTTTCTTGTTTTGATTCCGCTTTTAGTAGATAGCATAGCATAGAACTCGGGATTCTAAAGGACGAGCGAGAAAATAGGAAGCTTGACCAATTTGGTGACAATTGCCGCCGAATCGCCACCATGTTGTGGCTGTTGGCCGCCGATTTGGTGGTCAACGGACCATCTTTGACTCTGGGTCCTTTAGGTTTTGAGTTAGGGCTATACATTCCACTAAAATACCGATTCGTTTTTACGTTTTTCGCGTTTACGCATGTCGGGATGTTTTCGTTGCTTGAGTTTTCTAAAGGAAGTACATGCAGGGTTATCCATTTTCAACATAGTTTGTCATTCCATGTTGATCGTTATGCATATTTCTTATGTTTCCATTTTCATGCATCGATTTTGGATGGTTTATCTAGATCGAGGATGGCATCGATTTTTGAAGCTTCTTGTTGCTAAGATTTGAGTCGACTTGCATGCATGCATATTTTGAAAGTACCCTATTATGGTCTTGATGCCACGAATATATTTCCCTTACGCATCGAGTTGATTTGAAAACCGGAGAGTGCGAATGTGGGTTGAGAGAAAGTCGAAAAACCTCGTTTTGCTTGATCTTCGTTTGGATCACGATATTGCTTTGCTTTGTGGGATGTGACCCCAAGCGTTGTTCGTCTTGTTACCGGTACCTACCGGTCACGATCGGTGAAGTCATCGGATCCGTAGATACCTCCGGTTGATATTTTAAATGCATTGGGTTGGGTTATATATGCTTATTTTGAGTTATTTACTCGATATTTCAAAATAAAACATGTCGCAAGTAAAATGTTTTGGTGAAGTTATTCTTGTTCTACGATCGAGATGTGGTTCTATTGTGATTGTGCGGATCTCTATTGGTGGGTTGATCACCATCTTGAGTATTGATCGTGGGGATAGACCCGAACACGTGGTTATGGTTACGAAGGGGATAGACCGGAAGTCCACACGGAAATGGTAATGAGGTGGTTATGGTTACGGACGGGATTTGACCTGAAGTCCACATCGAGTTAGCCATTGGATACGTTCGGGCATAGGTGGATGGATATGTTCCGCCACGTGATATTGTGAAATTGGTTGGATATGTTCGGGCCGAATGAGATGAGATGGGCTGGCGGGATACGTTCGAGCCGTGGTTCTTTGGTTCTATGATGAGAACAACGGTAATAACGGATCGGTGTCAAAAGCGAAAAATCTATTTTGCTTACTTAGAAGTGGATTTAAGTTTTAAAACCTTCTAAGGTAAGTTGCTACGAACACGACATCATGATTCTTTTGATTTATGATAAAACCCCAGTGAAAGCGCTAGTACTCACCCCAAACTCTTTTCAAATCTTTTCACGGATGGAGGGTTTGACCACGACTGACGAGGCGGTGGAGCTGCGGGTTCTTCATGCTATGCTTCCGATGTCGTGTTATATCGTATTCGATGTTGATGTATTCTTGTCCCTTATTTTGCTTTACGATTGGGAGCAAGATTTGCTATTATGTTATTATCTTGTGAATCTCGATATGAGCATGCTATGTGGTTGACCGGTCTAGTCAAGTGGTGTAATGCTATTTTGCTTCCTTGCATTACTTATTATAAATCAAGATCATGTTCATTGAAGTTATGGTATCGATATTATTACATTGGTGGATTGTTTGCGCACCCTCCCTTCGGGATATGTCCTAGTTATAGAGGATCTTTGCTCGATTTCATGGTCACATCTTCTTATCATGTATGTTATATGTATTCTTCTTCTTCCCGCTTCTTACCCCCACCCCTAATCATACCCGGCATCCGTGCCTTTCCTCGAGAATTGGGCGTGGCGTCTCCTCAAGTCACTTGGCTAAGAACACCGAATGCTTTAGAGAGAGAAGTATTTGGAGAATCTAAGGAAGTTGTATTGCTCTCAAGCTTGGTTATTACAAATGAGAGGCCGAGGGCCTATTTATACAAGTGGGAAGGAGATCCGGATCCTTCGAGGTTCTAGAGAATTCTACCATCTACATGGTTACAGAGAATTCTAAGAGGATCTACAAGTATGTACAATCTTCGGAATCTTCCACTAGAGTGTGGATCCTTGAGGAATTCTAGAATTCCATATAACCTCGATGAGTCGGACGAGAAAGCATGCGGACGTAACATTAAGGTTGGAATAAGGGCTCTCTCTCTCACTCTATGTTGATTCTCGAATGGAAATAAAAATGATGAGTATGGAAACCACATTAGGATGCTCGGGTTTACAACTCGAAGGTTTGACTTAATTAATATTGTCCTATAATCCTCTTTAGTCGTTATATCTAGTATTTGTGGTAGTCGTGTTGAAAATGAGATATTTTATGCAAGAGGGTCTATATGAGTTGGTTATTCGATTATTAAATGCATATGGATCAAAATTTGATTTGCTTGGATTAAGTCGCATGCTCAATCAATTGTTGATTCATTACCATTTTGAGAAATATATCGGTTTAGAAAATCTAGGATGGCGTGATGTGGTGGTATGATCCACTTGAATACATGTTTTCTCGATTTCTTTTCTTGTGTCGTGATGATAATGTTTGCTTGAGGACAAGCAAAGGTTTAAGTGTGGAGGAGTTGTTTAGTATGATTTCGTGTTTATTCTTCATATTTTAATGCATGCCTTTTCCGTGATTTTTCTATTTATGTCGTTGTTTTGATTAGTATTTATCGATTCGGACTTATTTGGTTTATTTCGATGTTTTGTAGAAAACGGTATTAAATAGGATGAAATGGATCTTCAAGAGTTGATGTGAAAAGTTACAATGTTAAATATCATCTCGATAGGAGTCCACGGTAAACGGATCGTAATTGGAGTTCGGACGAGAGAGAATGGGAAGCGACAAAGTCGCGCCTGCACGCGTGCGCATGCGCCCAGCGCGTCCGACGTTGCGCCACTTCAGCGCCCGACAACAGCGCCGTGTGCGTTCGCAAGCCATCCGGCGCTCACACCAACCGCACCTGGGCTCGCCCGGCGCCCTCCTCACGATCGAGCCGTTGCCAGCGCTCCGCTGCGGCTTCGACCAAGCACCGCGTTATCCGCGCCCACACCCCATCCGGACGCTCACGCCCAACGCCCGCCGTCCATCCCCGTCGTGCCCGGTGCAGCGCCCATCCGCTGGCCGCCCCTTCTAAGCGCCACAACACGCTGCGAGCGTCGTCCGGTGCTCGCCACTTCACCCGCCGCCACGCGTCCGCCCGACTGCGTTCTTCCAGACATCCGCGTTGGGCGCCGCCCGGCGCCCCCACGATGCCCAGCCTCATCTCGTGCCCGGCCTCATCGGTGTTCGCCACTCGCATCCGGTGCTGGGATTGCCTATCTTGACCAGCGTCCGCACTCCACTTCCTTCGGTGCTAGCCATCTATTTTATCTCATTACAGTAGCTCCTCGCGTCCGGCGCTTCATCCCGTCCGTTGGGCGTGTTTTCAGTGCCCAAATTCGGTGTTTTAAATGGGCTTTTCGAGGGTTGAATAAATAGGAGAAGAGCCGCCTCATTCCACACATAACTCACGCACATATTTTATTTCTTTTGATCTCCTTCGCTTTCCTTTCACTTTCCATTTAATTCTAGCATTTGCATTAACAATTGGGATTTAACGATTCCGGATTTTGGAAGACTAATTTATCTATGAATGGTTTGTAAATTTTTCTCGTTTCATTATGTCTATGAAATTGATATGGGGATAATTTCTACTATGAGATGAATTATTGATTTGTAGGGAAATAAATGTTGGATTGTTCTTGTCTTGAATTGTGATTAATTGTGGTGATGATTTGTAATTTTCTTATCCATATAAATTGATTATTTCATGATCTTCATTCATGGTGTTCGAAAGAATAGTGTAGGTTGATTATGTGCTTATGTTTGATTATGAAGTAATGCGATAGCAGATTTATGTTAGATATAAATTTGACAACGAACGTGGTCGAGAGATTGATTTGTTGTTGAGTAATTAATATATGTGGATAAGGTTTTTGCTATCGTGTATATTTGTAGTTAAATATCCTTCCTAGTTGATGGTGGTTGGGTTGAGAGATTCCCCGCCATTAATTTCGAGTCTAACATTGACGAGGTCGAGAGATTAGTTATTGTTGAACGCTAGGTGACAAGCGTGAGTGGTTTCATGCATTGTGTACCGTTCCTTGGCTCATTAATAGCGATGATAGATTTGAACCCTAGAACACCGTCTCCAATTCCGTGTATCTGTCAATTCCTATTGTTGTCCAAGTGCATCTATTTTACCTGCTTTATTTTATTTCCTGCTTTCGTGCGTCCGTGATGGATCCCTTATTTTAGGACATTAGTATTTCTTTTCTGCTTTTGTGTGTGACATTAAACCGTAGCCCATTAAGCCTTCCCGAGAGATTCGACTTGGGTTGACCTTAACCTCTATAAGGATCTCGTACTATTACGAACAATTTAAAAGAACAATTTGTGCGAGCGAAGCCCTCGGGCCCTCCTACTTTATCGGCTATCACTCATCCTCTCTCACCATACACTCTCTCACCATACATTCTCTCTACGACCACACCACCGAACTCACGTCTTCTTTCACCACCGCGCTTCGCTACCCACATTCCTCCTTCAAATATTGCTCTCATTCTTTCAACCAAGATATGTTCCCAATATTGTTTTACAACCCCTGCTAAAACTAATTCCTGTATCTTAACAAATGTTATTTGGCCAAGATCTAGTGCTGCTGGTGCATCGTTCATGGATGTTGTCAACTCATTAATTGTATCTTCTCGATCTTTGAAATTAATTTCGTCAAGATCAAGTATAAAACTGTAGGGATGAATAGACTCCAAGGTGGCTTTACTAACAATTGTGTCCCCTTTTGGGTTGTCGCCTTATTCCCGTGTTAAGTTCTTGATGTTGTTCTTTGTAAATTCGCTTGAGGTCCTCGACTAGCTTCATATTCTCGCCTAATCTCATTGGGATCAACTGGTGGCGTCCTTGTGGTGGAATTTGTGGCTCTTCGTTTGGAACCTCCAAATTCATATTTAGATCCATCATTTTAAGGTTAGTGAAAGATTAAGCCAACTCATGTAGATCCTCAAGACCGGCCTTCCGTTATATTCATGATCTTTTAAGAGTCGAACTAGTCTTTACGATCGAGCTTCGCTCGTCTCCATTGGATATGTGGTGACTTCCCTATATTCTTCTTGGCTACTTTGAGGTCAGACATTTTTCATGCCATCATCTTTCTCTAAATATCTCGCGGGATATTTAAGATTTTCAAATGTTTCATAGATATCCGCTCAGTTCTTGAGATATACCATACAGGTTATAGCCATAATACCGCACAGTCTTCTAGATCTCCCGTAGTTCCATCGAATTTGAGGAATCCGATAAAATTTCTTTAAAATTAGGAGTTGAGGTTGCTCCTTTATTTCTTGGCTCCATCAATCTTGAGGTGGATGAGAGCTATTGCTGATGATTATCAACGTCTGCTGAAGTTGGGCATTAACCATTAGGGGTGGGTCGGTACGATATATTGAAATTTTTTCTCTGTACCGTATACCGTACTGAAAATTACGGTATAAAAATTTTTATACCAATACCGAACCGTTCGGCATACCGAAAGTCGGTATATCAAGATTACGGTATGAAAAAATCTATACCGTTACCAGATCGACTTTTAGGTATACCGCACTGGACTTCTCAGATACCGAAATTATCGAAAATTACCGAAAATTACGAAAATTGCCGAAAATTATCAAAATTATCGAAAATTACTTAATTATAATTATATGTGTATAAATATGACTATGTGATTTCGTACTTGTATATTTATGTATACTTTAGTACAATTATGAATTAACTATATTGATATTCTAGTTTAAAATAAAACAATTAGTAAATCATATAATTACTTCTCAAGTTTTATAATTAACTATAATGATATTATATTGTTCTAATCTAGTGTCATTAACTAACTACATTGATATTATAATATACTTGAAAATATATATTACAGTTTGATTAAAATATAATATTCTAATTTAAAATAAAACAATTAGTAAATCATGTAATTACTTCTCAAGTTTTGTAATTAACTATAATGATATTATATTGTTATAATCTAGTGTCATTAACTACCTATATTGATATTATAATATACATGAAAATATATATTAAGGTTTGATCAAAATATAAAATACATATATATTTATTGATAGGGATGTCAATGGGTGTGTTTCTTGGACGAGAACCAATAAATAAGTAATGGTTTTGGTTCTGGTTCTAGAACCGACCCATTGAACCTTTGGATCCGGACTAGACCGGACCATCAACTATGGGTCTTAAGCGGTTCGGATCGGCGGGTGTGGAACCGCAACTGCATAAGAACCGTAACTAGAACTAAATCTGTTGCTTTATAATTTAATGTGTTATGAGTGATTTTGAGTCGATATGGATAAAACTAGCTCATTGACAAGCCAATTTAAATATAGGCTTGTCAATAGACGGGTTTTACTCGGACCAAAACCAATAAATAATTATTGGTTCTGGTTCTGAAACCAGAATCAGATCCGGACCGGATCATCAAACTATGGATCTAAACGGTCCGGGTCTGAAACCGAAATCGAAACCAGAACCACTGCTTTAAAATTTAATGGGTTTTGAACAGTTCCGGATCGGTCCGGGTAAAACCCACCCATTGACATCCCTAGTTATTGAAAGTTTAAAGTATATGTGTGTGCGTGTGTTGGCATAGTGGTAGAGTGGTTAATGCCCGAGACCAAAGGTCTCGGGTTCGAGTCCACCGTGACGTGGTCTTTAAATTTCTATATTAAATTGACCCAAAAAAAAAGTTTAAAGTATATGTCGAACATAAGTATTTTTCATTATGTACTAATAATATCGCCTATATAATGTATGAATTAAATATTATATTTAATATCATTTGATTATATTTATCTCATTTATTTTTCAAAGTCTACTTATGAATTATAATTATTCTTATCTCATTGTAGATTAGTTATATAAGTTAGATGTAACTTATTTCTTGATTATAATTATAGATATATAAAGATAACTATATAACTTGTACTTATATATTTAATTTTATAATTATATATGTTGATATTATAGTTTCAAATAATAACTTAGTAGATCTTGTAATTATTTTTGAGTTTAACCAATCGATATCTCATTGCATTAATTCTTTTTTATTTACATCATAATATACATAAAAGTATATATTAAGAGTTGATTAAAATAAAAAAATCATATACTATTATTAAAAGTTTAAAATGTATGTAAAACATAAGTTATTTTCATTATCTAATAGTAATATAGACTATACTATAAATTGAATATACTATTTAACATAATCTATTATATAATTTATATTACCCCATTTATTTACTTTTAAAGTCTATTTAAAAGTTATAATTATTTTAAACTCATAAATAAATTACTCATATAACATATATGTCACCTAGTTTATAATTATAATTTTATTAAGTATAAAATTCTTATTTATTTTTAATTATCAATAATAACATATTTTATGGTTTATCATTAATTATGAATAAATATATATTTTAAAATTTAATACTAATTATATATAATAAATAAGTATTATATTTCGGTACGGTATATTGGTATACCGTACCGGAAATAATACCAAAAAATTTGATATACCGAATTTTTCGGTAAGTACCGCACCGGTATGTACCGATATACCGGTATATATCGAAATTTTCGATATGTACCGCGGTATCCAAAAAATTGATATCGTTATCGTACCGAAAATTTAACGATATGGTATCATACCGTACCGAAAATTACGGTATACCGAAAATTCGGTATTTTTTTGGTATTTTTTCAACACAACAAGTCCGGTATACCAAATTTTCTGTATTTTTTTCCACCCATATTGACCATAACACGTTCCTCGGCTCCCTCAAATTTTTGTGGACAATTCGAATATCCTATCGATTCATTGTTTTGAATATAACATTCAAAATTGTTCTCTATCCATCTAAGATTATTTCTTAGATGTTTTCTTTTCTTTCTAGTTTTGGAGAAAAACCTATATGTATAGCATCTCGGACAAGGGTCCGGATCCATAATTTTCTTGGATTCTCATATGTTTGGATAACACTTAACTAATTAAATGTAATACATTTTTCAATAAAACCGAGACTTGATACCATTTTAAAAAATAGGATCAAGCGACAAAATAATACACAAAGAAATATGTATCTATAGCCAAACAAATCCTTTAGATAGCAAAATTGAAGTCTAAATAGCTTGACTTTGGACAAAAGTAGGGTGGTTTGGCTATTGATGCAATTCGGGTACCCGAGAAAATCGATTACCCGACCGGTTTAGAAGAGAAGCCGCAACCCGACCGGACCGAAATTTTTAGTCGGTGCCGAATACCCGACTCGGTATTCGGTGCACCGATTTACCTATTATAAGTATAAGTTTCACATATCAATGTTCAATGTGCCACCATGACCTATCTGTTACAATGTTGGATTCACCTTTAATATTATGTAGGTCCTATGTTCGAATCCTATGTGCTTGTTTCGAGTTTTTTTTTTTAACTTTTGTTTGATCCTTTCGCTGCCTTGAAATTTGAATCATGCTGCTGCATTTTTTTTTTTTTTACTTTTGTTTGATCCTTTTCGCTGAAATTGAATCATGCTGGTGACTCAAATGAAAATCCAAACTTTTTTATCTGAGTGTTATTTTTAGATGTTTATTTTCCAACTAAATAAATAAAACTCACAGGAACTCCTAAAGCAGTGCTTGTGGAGAATAGATATAGGAAATCTAAGAAAACTCGGGCTGGTCCAGCCATCTATTGTGTTGACATCAAGCTTTTGAATTGCATTAAAAAGAACAACTGAAGTCGCATCATTTACTACCCCTTCACCAAACACTAGGCTGTAGAGCAATGGAGTTCATCTTGATGCAGAACCTACATGAAGATTCATGCCACTTCTTGAGCTCTACAGACTCGAGCTATATTATTATTCAAGGAAATCATGCCTAATCCAGCTTTTACTTACCTGCAGAGTGCATAAAGTGTATGTCGATGAAAAAATCGTCCCAATACCTTTTGGGAAAGAAAAGGTTAGTTAAATTTGTTCACCATGCCAAATTTCACAAAATAAAATAAAGAATGAATTCGTGAAGACAGAAGAAGAATCGGAGACGGAGGAGTGGGTTGTGTTGTGTTACTTGTGTAATTGTGTTTGTGTAGGCAGTGGGCAGTGGGCAGTGGGCACTGTAGGTTCAATTAGGGTTCAATTAGGATAAATCGGGTATACCCGATACCCGACAATAAAACTGATGGAATACCGACCCCGACCCCTAAACCCGATTTTCGGGTAATCAGGTACCCTATACCCGATATTTTTCGGGTCGGATATCGGGCACCCGACTACCCGACACCCTAATAGTCACCTCTAGACAAAAGGCCAAAGATGTGGGGTTTTAAATAATGAGTGGGTTAATATATTATATTCTAAATAGTGAATGGGTATAGAGTGTAGATATTTTTTGAAACGGATATGAAACGTAGATGAATGATAGGCTTGTGTATTACCCAATTAATAATGTGAAATTGTTAATTAAAAGGAGATGCGTATTATTAATCTTATCTAAGAATGTTTCTAACAAAAAAACACAGGAATGTTGCTACTTATGATGTCAGCACCTTACAATATTCACTATATCATTTTCCAAGTCATATATTAATGATAACGCCGTTTTTTTTTTTAAATTCATGAAAAATCTGTTGTCATTATTTTCGGTTTGCATTGGGTAAAACCCATATTTTTATGTAATAGTTTGCAAATCACATAGATTGGGTAAACAACATTTGGATTTCGGTGCACACTAGGTAAAAATCACGCTCTTGTGCAATAGCCTGTGAACCACACAAGATAGGTAAA
This sequence comes from Salvia rosmarinus, assembly GCA_036937905.1. Classification (NCBI taxonomy): domain Eukaryota; kingdom Viridiplantae; phylum Streptophyta; class Magnoliopsida; order Lamiales; family Lamiaceae; genus Salvia; species Salvia rosmarinus. Next base: position 88,176 of record JAODLM010000723.1, read on the forward strand.
TCACACTTGAAAAATGATATCTAAACTACAATTGAAAACTAGGCGTGATAGACTTGTAAAGGCGTTAATGAGATTTGAATCGTGACCTTTACCACAAGAAATCACTTTACTACTATGGTGGTCGCCCCGAGGTGGGCGGCGTGAGGCGCCATACCATCGTTTAGTAGTCCAAAATTTTATATATCCTCTTATATTAATATAAATATTCATTCAAAAATAAATATTCAATGTCCCAAAATTTTGTTATAAACTTTTGGGGCCTAAATTGTAAAAAAAAAACAATTCTTTTATAAATGATATATTATGCATCTTTTAGATATATTCAATTATATCTCCATAATGAAAAAACGACTCCATTTTATTGTTTAAATCACGACCCATTATTTGTCGGGATCGGCCTGCTACTATGATGTCCCAAAGGGACAACATCTTTGTTTTCTATCGCTGAAAAAAAAGCTAGTCTTTAAAGAATCTCAAAAGGGAGCGTTCGATCCTCAATCCTTTTTAGATTTTTGGAATATTCAGGTGTTCGCCAGCTATAAAAGACAACCCGTTCTTATTAATTGACTTTTTTTACTAAGCGACGTCGTTTTAAAATAGATGTTGAGTGCATGTTTACACATTACAAACCGACGAGCCACATCGACTACTTGGCACCAAAACATGGGTTGCATGAGACAACTGCAAAAAAATTGAACGTCATGGATAAAATTATCAAATTTGAAACACTTGCAAAAATAATAAAATATTGTGCTAAGTTATGTGTGGTGGTTTCCTTTAAATAGTATTGAAAAATGGGATGGAGGTGCTTGTAATAAAAGTGACGTAATTTAGAATATGGCAACACCTTACAAGCAAATAGTATTGTACATCCACCATTAGAATGTGTTAATCCCAAATTGGAATTTATTAATCTCTAAATGAGATTTATTAATCAGAATTAAAATTTAATTAATATAAATGCACTGTGCATTTAAATGCATCGAGGGTGCCTCCACTTACACTCGAGCATGTCAAATCCAACACACGAAGAAGAAGACTAATTCATCGTCCAAACTTTTCTGCTGGGATCGAATTTCATTAACATCCACATATTTTGATTCCTCAAGAAAGTTCAAATTCTGCCACAGACAACAACATTGCTACACTAATATTTCTCGATGGAACTCTTTACTCCCATCGTCTCTCTTCTGAGTTGTTTGATCGACAACAACATAGAGGTGAGGCTGGGCTTGTCTCGGGGTGAAGCTCAGTTTCAAGAACTGAGAGCATCGAGGATATACAGCATTATGAGAAGGAAGAAGTTTATGCTGCTGTTGGATGATGTTTGGGAGGTCTTGATCTTGAGAAGATTGGGATTCATATACCTGATAAGGAGAACAGAAGCAAGGTGGTGTTCACGACGCGCTCAATGGAGGTGTGCAACGACATTGATGCCGCCAGCAAGCTCAAGGTGGATTTCCTTAATGAGAGGGAATCAAGGGAGCTCTTCCAGAAGATAGTTGGAGCAGATGAGATAGTTAACTCTGAAAGATTATGGGCTAAATTAGATATATGGGTTTTAGTTAATTAATGGTTGGATTAATTAATTAAAACAGACTAAAGAATAAAAGCCCATATAAGCAAGGGCTTTAATGAGCTGCTCTATTTAATATAAATAGAGAGAATTCATTCTTTAGGTTGGGGTGACGTAATACAGAAATCAATCTTAGAGAACTACCGTTAATTCATTCAGAGATTTCTTGGCTTTCTCTTGAATTAATACGTGGAATTGTTCTGCATCGGATTTGCATACACGTGGATACCATAGTTGTGAGACAACCTTGCAGGATTCATTGAAGCTTTGAGCGTTGCAAATCGTAAGTTAAGCTATCTAACGTGTTCATATGGCTCATCGAATGTTTAATTGTAGATCTAGATCTATTTCTAGATCGTATTTTTATTTGCATATCATTAGATGAGGTCAAGAATTCAACAATGGTATCGAGCAGGGGTCGATCTATAATTAATTAATTCATGTTCTAATTTAATTGTGGAGTTTGAAATTTTGATTTTTTGAAAATCTGATTTTGGAAATCGAAATTGATTTTGTGTAATTGGTGAAATCTGTTTTGGGTGTGAAATTGTTCTCGGCAATACGGGTTCGTCGGCGTGGTGGAGTGCGGCAGGCGCGAACATTGCGCTATGAACTCGGTGCAAGAACCGCCTCTGGCGCAAGGCGCGAAAGGCGCGAAGCACCGGCGGTGCACACACGCGATCGCGCGCACCGTCTCTGCCGCACCGCACGTCACACGCACACACGGACACATACAGAAACGCACGCGTCCGGTTTAGAACGTCACGATCGACGGTGCAACGCTGGGCGCCGCGCTCGTCGCCGCATGGCGAACACTCGTTCTACCGGGCGATGCGTCGTGTGTGTGTGCGCAGTGGATATGCCTGCGTTGTCTCTCAAACAATGACCATGGCTGTTTTTCTTTACTCGGCGTCTCGTGCGGCGTGGAGATAATCTGGCGGCCATGGAACAACGTCGGCGGTCGGCGTGGAGGGCGCGGAGGCGAAGACGACTCATGGCAAACAAACCCTAATTGAATTGGGTTGCTACGCGCGGGTCGGGTCGGATCTTGGTTCCGGGTCGACACATGGCCTGAACTCAAGCTACTGGGTATGGGCTTGGTGCATATGGGCTTAGGTCTGGGCTGCTTTGGGCTAAAATTAAATATGTGGCATGGCAGCCCAAATGGGTCATTCTGATTTAAAAAAACGATTTTATTAATTTAGAATTGATAAAATTTAATTTTCAATTACACAAATTATTTTATTAATTGGATTAATAAGTTTTGCTTTAATGTTGTTATTTTCGAAATAATAACATTAATTTTAATTTTATATTAATTTAGAATTAATATAATCTTCTAATGTTCATAAATTAAAGAATTGATTTATTAATTAGATTAATAAATCTTATTTGATTATTATTTTAGAAATAATAATACTAAATAAATATTTATATTAATTTGGAATTAATATAAATGTTTATATCCACTTTTAATTAGAGAATTAAATTATTAATTAGATTAATGAATTTATTCGTTGAGCCCTATTTACTGTTTTTATGTGATAAGCATGCTATTTGATTCTATGCTTATTTTAACTATAGTAGTTAGAGACCGTTTTATTGTTTGGGTAGACGCGCCAATACTTGTAGTCAGTGTAACTATGTTTGGGTATCTGGCCAATATATGTGGTCCGATTTTATGTCGGGTAAAGGCACCCAAGAATTGTTTTGTATTTAATATTGGATATTAAATAAACAATTAGTGTCACATGTTTTATCCCCACTAAAATACAAGTCTAGTTTTTGAAACAAAACGCATCGTCCATCATAATTGTGTGAGGATCCTAGCTTTTTTCGTCCAAGAGTTTTACACCAAAGTGTTTACTCCGAAATCGACAAGGCAAAGGTTCATTCATAGATGCATGGTTGGCATCGTGTGATGGAGTTGATTTGCTTAATTATTTTGAAACAGCCGAAGCGATCAAAATAATTAGTGGATGCATATTAATTAGATTAATAAACCAAGAATTGCAAATTTATTGTTGTGATCGGTTTTGGAAACCGACCAAGTATTATTATTATAGTCATCAGCCAAAGCAGAGGCTATAATAATACAAGACTTGAATCGCTACAAATCAATGTTGCAATCGGCTTGGAGGCCCACTGAGTGATATTATTTACAGTCATCAGCCAAAACAGAGGCTGTAATAATATTGACTTGGATCTTGGACTACTAAGATTTATATTTATTATAAATTTGTATTTTGCATTTGGGGTGCAATATATGTTAAAATTAGTGGGAGCTAATCAATACAATAAACCTTTGTTTGATTAGTGATACGATTGTGATCTGTGTTTACTTTGTTCTAATTTGTTGTTTCTTAATTTTTCGTTCGATTCGATGTCGATTGTGTTATATAAATGTTTGGTGAAACAAATTTGTTGGCCGGGTCAAACTATCCGGATTAGCTCGTTATGCGCACTTGGTGTTAAGGACGAATAAGATTGAGTATGTCTTGGACAAACCAATCAAGTACCATCCGATGGCGTTCTCACGAGTATGCCTCGTTTGTGAGATTGCTCATAAAAGCACGTTGAGGATGCTATGTCGGCTCAGGCATTATGTTGACTTCTATGAGTTTGGAACTCCAAAGCAACATGAATACATGCTACCCTATGAAATGATTCGAAGCTTAAGAGTTTGTTTGCCTCACAAGCACAAACACTAGAGTATGAGATACCGGGATCTCTTCAAGTGCACGCCTCATGATAGGAGCAAGGTCTCGAACATGTCTTGAAGATGATTGGATTGATTGAGAGGTTGGCGTCGATTGGAACGATTACGCCACCAATGTCTCAACCAACTGGTTTTGCAATCTCTACGGTTCATTTGCGAATTTCATGTGAATTTCAATATGAACAACTGAAAGGTGGGATTGGTGATCTTCATAACATGTTGAAGACTTATGAGTCATCTACTTCTAATGGAAAATCTGTACTCATGGTGAGTTCTTCTGCTCAATCTTCTAAAGGAAGAAAAGCAAAAGAAAACAAGAAGAAGACATTAGATGTCTTGAAACCTAAGAAGAGTGGAGGGCTCGGAAGAAGAAGCGGACATTGGCAAAGGATGAGTGCTGATATTCGTGAGAAGGGACACTAGAAGAGAGCGCATTAAAATTCAAGCCACAGGTGCAATGGGTGATAGCTCGGTATGTTTGTCGTTGAGATAAATATCTACAAATAATTCACATTCTTGGGTATTAGATACCACCGTAGCTCACATTTGTAATAATGTGAATGGGCTAAGTGATGCAGGAAGGTGAATCTCGGAAGTTCGACTTCTGGCGTGGGAAATGGAGCACGAGTTCTTCTTTGAGCAGCGTGGGACTTATAGATTGGATCTTCCCGGGTTATAGACTAGATTTTACATGATTGTGATTTCGTTCCTGCTATTTCATAGAATATTATTTTCATTCCTATGTTAGACATTGAAGGGTTTTTCCTTCCATTTTGGAAGCGAGAGATGCTCGTTTTCTCTTAATGGAGTGTTTATGGAAATGTCTTTCTTTCGAATGGTTTATATATGCTTGAATGTGAGCGAGATATTCTCAATATGCAAAACAAACGACCTAAGCTAAATAATGAATAATGCTACTTATATTTGGCATTGTAGACTTGGTCATATCAATGAGAAAAGGATAGCAAGGTTGAGAAAATTAGATTATCTCACACCATTTGATTTCGAATCATATGGTGCTTGTGAATCATGTCTCAAAGGGAAAATGACTAAGAAACCATTTTCTGGGAAAGGGTTACGTGCCAAAGAATTGCTAGAGTTGATCCACTCAGATGTGTGTGGACCGTTTCCAACTCAAGCAAAAGGTGTATATTCGTACTTCCTAACTTTTACTGTTGATTATTCAAGGTTTGGGTATGTGTATCCGATGAAACACAAATCTGAAGCTCCTGATAAGTTCAAAGAGTTTAAGTTAGAAGTCGAGAAACAACTTGACAAAAGTATCAAGAATCTTCGATCAGATCGGAGAGGGAAATATTTAAGCCGAGAATTTCTTGATTACTTGAAATCACATGGAATCCGGTCAGACTGGACTCCTCCGGGAACACCACAACTGAATGGTGTATCCGAGAGAAGAAATCGAACCTTATTAGACATGGTTCGATCCATGATGAGTTTCGCTAGTCTCCCTTTATTCCTTTGGGACCATGCCTTACTTAACGCTGCTCATATTTTGAATAAGGTTCCTTCTAAATCAGTCGAGAAAACACCATATGAGATATGGTATGAGAAAGAGCAAATCTTAACTATATGCGGACCTAGGGTTGTCTGCTTTTGTTAAGAAAATCTTGTCGATAAGTTGGAATCAAAAGTGAGAAATGTTATCTTATGGGATATCTAAGAAAACTAGAGGATATGAATTCTACTCACCTCGAGATCACAAGGTGATCATTTCTAGGAATGTGACGTTTCTTGAAGACTCATATGTTTTCAAGGAACAAGGTCACAATGAGGTAGATCTTGAAGAAATTCGAGAACCACAAAAGAACACAGAGGACGAAAGATTGTTCAATGGTGTGAACAAGAATTAAATGGGAGTATTTGACGATCTATTAGGAGGAGAAATGACTCTTAGAGGGCCACCTCAAGACAATGAGACTCATCAAATACAAGATGACACAATAGTTGTGCCACCTCCACCTTAAGAAATTCATGAGAAAATTCTTGAGAATCTCCAAAATGTTGAGAAAGTCAACATGGAACAGCATGAACCTGCACAAACAACCCGACTCAATAGGCCACAGAGGACTCGTCGTGCACCCCAAAGACTGAATCTAATGGTTGAGAACCAAGATGATGAAGTCGAGTCGGATGATGATGAACCTAAGACCTATACTGAAGCGGTGACTGGCACCGATTCAAATATGTGGCTTGAAGCCTTAATATCTGAAATAGACTCGATGTATTTCAATCTAGTCTTGGAACTAGTTGATGACTTACCAGATGGGGCTTACCCCATATGCTACAAATGGATCTTCACAAGAAGAGAGATGCAGATGGTAAACCTACAAGGCTAGGTTGGTGACAAAGGGTTGTAGTCAACGTGAAGGCATTGACTATGACGAGACCTTTTCACCAATTGCAAAAATCAAGTCCATTAGGATCTTACTTGCCATAGTTGCGTACTACAATTTTGATATTTGGCAAATGGATGTCAAAACCGCGTTTCTCAATGGAGAACTAGAAGGTGATGTCTACATGACTCAACCTGAAGGTTTTGTGTCCAAAGAAAGGCCGAATGCAGTATGTAGGCTAAAGAAGTCCATTTATGGACTTAAGCAAGCATCGAGGAGTTGGAATATTTATTTTGACAGAGCTATCAAATTGTTTGACTTTGTCAGAAGCAAAGATGACCTTTGCGTTTATAGTAAGCGCGGGAATGGAAACATTGTCTACTTGGTCATATATGTCATGACATTACGATTATGGGGCGACCGATCCATGATGCAATCCGTGAAAGACCGGTCGTCTAAATCCTTTATGATGAAGGATCTCAGTGAGACCTCTTACATCCTTGGGATCAAGATCTATCGGGATAGACCTAATAGATTGTTGGGGCTGTCACAATCCACTTACATAGACAAATTGCTACGGCGTTTCTCAATGAAAAGTTCTAAGAAATGATTTCTTCCTATGTGACATGACATCAAATTGTCTAAGAATGATTGTCCTTCTAATGACAATGAAATTGCTTGCATGAAAAGGATCCCATATGCTTCGGCTATAAGATCGATCATGTATGTCATGATATGCACTAGGCCAGACGTGGCCTATGCGCTTAGCATGATGGGCAGATTTCAGCAAAATCCCGGTGAGGAGCATTGGAAAATTGTTAAGACTATTCTTAAGTACCTTAGAATGACTAAAAAATACTTCTTAGTCTATGTTGGGCAGCCAAAGCTATCAGTGACTGGGTACACTGATGCTAGCTTCCAAACATAAACAAACATGTCCCACGACGATATCATCTGATTAGAGAAATAATAGAAATGGGCAATGTAAAATTAGAAAGAGTACCCACTGACGATATCTTAGTGACCCTTTACCAAGTGTTGTGAGCTTGTGTGTTAGACATGTGGGATGTTGGCTTTGATTCGGTGGGAGTTTAAAGTTTGTATGTTTTAGAAACTCCTTTGTTGAGACATACTTAATTTTGATCACAATCGAAGATAATGTTTTATATATGGGTTTTGTGCATTTAATGGAATAATTATTTGGATATTTGTCGTTATTCTCTTATATGTTCCATTGAATTATCACAGTCATTTTTGCTGTGAGACATCAATGATAAAGTGTAATTCTAAAATAACCCTAACCAATGATCATCAAGAATGAGATATTGATGATATGTCATAGGTTAGCATGTGATCTGCATCACATTCTTAGAGAATGTAGTGGTTCTCACAACTACGAGATATTTGATATCCGTGATGGACACATGAATACTTTGGAGAGTATTGGTATACCCTACTATTAAATCGTTTGTTTGATGTCTACGATTTCTTAGTGTGCGGAGTATGTAATAGTCCTTAGACTTGAGGTCATTACACATTTTGTTTGTTGAGTGTTGTACTTTGACCAAGGCAACGCTTGCAAGTGGAACACACACTTGGATTGGGTGCATCATGAGACAAATGAAATGATAGTTGAGGCAAGAATGAGATTCATTCCTCAATTAGAATTTCGAGTGAGCACTTATTTCTCTATATTATTCGACCATAAAGTCATTGGCGATCGCGAGATATATTCAATTAAAGTAATTGAATATGATCATATGAGTCTTATAATAAAGATGAGAAAATGGTTGAACTATTGGGATAGACACATAGCAAAATCTGAAATTTGAATCGAGTGTGTCATGAATGAAAGGATATTACATAAACTTCATGTAAAGGTTTGTTTACATTTTCCACGTAAGCGTCCGTCATATATCGAGTTATTTGCTGGCAACGATCCGGGAGTTTTGTGCGAGACTTTGATTAGATCATCGTCGATAATGGAGGCCTATTGGGTCACACTATCAAGTGTATTGTTAATCTGCTCAAGGGTATGCATAGTGCACGGTAAGTTATCTAATATTAGTCCAAGTGGGAGATTGAAAGATTATGGGCTAAATTAGATATATGGGCTTTAGTTAATTAATGGTTGGACTATTAATTAATTAAAGCAGACTAAAGAATAAAATCACATATAAGCTAGGGCTTTAATGAGCTGCTCTATTTAATATAAATAGAGAGAATTCATTCTTTAGGTTGGGGTTAGACCTAATACAGAAATCAATCTTAGAGAACTACCGTTAATTCATTCAGAGATTTCTTGGCTTTCTCTGCTTGAATTAATACCGTGGAATTGTTCCTGCATCGGATTTGCATACACGTGGATACCATAGTTGTGGAGACAACCTTGCAGGATTCATTGGAAGCTTCGAAACGTTGCAAATCGTAAGTTCTCTATCTAACGTGTTCATAGGGCTCATCGCATGTTTAATTGTAGATCTAGATCTATTTCTTGACTGTATTTTTCGCTGCGTATCATTAGATGAGGTCAAGAATTACCAACAAACTCACCCCTGATACTGCCTCATGCCAAGAGCATGGTTAGGAAATGTCGTGGCTTCTGCTTGCTCTGGTAACTACAGGGAGGGTAATGGCGGAAAAGAAGAGTGAGGAGGAATGGAGATATGCAGTGGAGATCCTTCACAAGACTCCCTCACAAGAAGACTACGAGATTGAGAAAGAACATCTAATTGAGTGTTGGGCAGGGAGAGGCTCTTTCGGGAAATGGTAGCAACTTGCACATCATGGAGCATGTTATTATTCGATCATTGAAAGTTGCATGCTTCTTGGAAACTGGTGAAGATCCATCACGAGTTTGACCTACACGATGAGGTGAGGAGTTTTGTGCCGTGGATTGTGCCCAAGAAAGGTTCATGATACAGGTGAGCCAACACCTAATAGAGGCGTCGTCTGGTGAGAGCTGGTAACAAGCTGAGAAAATCTCTTTGATGGATAATCAGATCACAGAATTGTCTCAATCACCTCATTGTCCCAATCTCTCAACCTTCCTGCCTAACTGGAACAATGGCTTGAGCAAAATATCTGATGGTTTCTCCCAAAACATGGTCGCTCTCAATGTTTTCGACTTATCCTTTACCAACATCAAAGAGCTTCCTCAAAGCATCTGCAGATTAGCCGCTAGTCACCATCTAGATCTATCAGGAACTAAGCTACCCACACTGCCAAGAGAGCTGGGGTCTCTCACAAAATTAAGGCATTTGAATTTGCAGAGAATTCCCTAAGAACAATTCCATTTGAAGTAATATCAGGGCTGTCTCAGCTGAGAGTCTTGAATTTCTACAACAGTTATCATGGTTGGGAGATGCAAACCACCAATGTAGATTCTAATGAGTAGGGATGTCTAAACGGTTTTCGGTTAGAATCGAAACCGAATCGAAACCGACAAATTCGGTTATTGGTTCGGTTTCGGTTCCAGAGTTGAAAAAAAATTTGGTTATTGATTAACCGATAATTGAACGGTTCGGAACCGAAAAACCGTTTTTATTTTTAATTATTAATTAATTAATTAAAATTTGAAAATCAATTTTAATTATTACTTTATTAATTATTTTAATTATTTGTTAAATATTTTATTTATTTATAATAAGTTTCAGTTTTTAATTATTATTTTATTTATTTTATTTATTATTTTATTTATTTTATTATTAATTAATTTTAATTCGGTTTTCGGTTAACCGAAACCAAACCGATCGATTTCGGTTAACGAAATTTAAAGCAGTTCTATTTCGGTTTCACTTTTTGGAGAAATTCGTTTGTTAACTGAAAAATTGGTTCGGTTAACGAAACCGAACCGCTTAACAGCCCTACTAGTGAGCTAAGGCTTGCTGACTTGTCTTGACTCTCTTGGGATCACTGCAACCTCCTTGCCTGCTCTCAACAATATGCCGTGCAGCAGATCCTACGTGGATGTATACACTACTTTTACATCAAGGAGTGTGAAGGTCTGCATCAACTGCCATTGTCATCATATGCAGGAGATGGTGATCAACTACGAAGGCTTAGCATCAACAACTGCATGGACCTTAGGTACTTGACCATCAAGGAGGCTGCAGGTGAGAATTGGCTTCCTAACCTAGAGATCTTGGCCGTTAATGCCTTCCCAACCTCTTTACGGTATGGAAGGACAAGGTTAGTCCCGTGTGTCTACTAAACCTCAGATGTGTCAACAGTTGGTATTGCGACAAACTGAAGAATGTTTCTTGGATGTTGAGGCTCCCAAAGCTTGAGATGGTCCATGTATTTTACTGCAAAGAAATGGAACAAGGAGGATTACTCAAATGCATTTTCTAAGCTGAGGATCATGTCTATAAGAGATGCACCTAAGTGGAGAAGCATCTGCAACAAGGCTATGGTTTTTCATAGTCAGAAGAGGATTGCTGTCATAGATTGTCCAAAGCTGAAGAAACTTCCACTCAAAGCACAAAATGTTTCAGAGTTGCTAACAGTTTACTGCAGCAAAGAATGGGGGAGTAATTTGGTGTGGGATGATACTGATACCAAAGCTACCTGCTTCCCCTACTTCATGGAAGCATAGAAAGTCCAAGCTTGTGCCTCTCTTTCAATAATTGAGAAGCATTGCCAGGAAGATCTCAAAAAACAACCGTAGATCCAGTACTATTTTGAAACAGATGCTAATGAACTAGTGAACAGCATCCAATCCATTTTCGCCTGAAGTTACTCTTTTTTTTTATCTTTTTTTTTACAGAACGATAACCATTGTTAATTAAATTTGCAAGACTAATGATGAGCAGAATGAGTCCAACTTCGTATCCCTATTATTTAGCAAATTATTAACTGTCAAGAATTTCAAGCATCCCTCTATGGCAGAGCTGGAAACAACCAACACCCTACATACAAGCACAAAAAAAAGGGGGTAGGAAGGGGACAGGGGGCAAGGAAATCATCTATGTTCTGGTGTAAGCATGTCTCTGTGTAACAGTTTATAATAAAATCAAGAACCAAACAAAGAAACAACATACTATGGTTCCGCTATCGAACTAGATACTAGCCTGAAGAAGTGTTTACTCTTAAACTTTGTGAAGCAAGAGCTTGCAGGTGACGGAAGTCCAAAACCTAATGTAGGATAGTCATGATATTGATGGTATTACATGTGGGCCTGTTCTACATGTTCAAGAAGTGCAGTTTAGCAGAACCTAGACTTTAGAACTGCTTTGCTGAACTGTATATAGATACTAAGGAACATCAAATTGGTGCTAAATCACCTTCAGGTTGGGTCTTAACAGGATTTACTGCAAGGAATTACAAACTGTCAACTCACAAGCATCAAGCACTGGAGATTCTTATGGACACTTCAAGGAGGTCTCCTCAACTTTCTGTTCTCAAAAACCCATAAAGCAGACGCCCAACAACTTGCTTAAAGAGTGGAACAGCCATACAAAAGCACTTCATTAGAGATAACGATAAACTATCATATGAATTTTTTAATTAAAAGCAATGTCAATTGCAAAAAACTGAAGCAAGTCGTCAGTCCACCATGACGGAAATGGCAACAACAATAAGCTCAAAAAGACACTCACCAAATATCGATGTGCCATTAATTTCACCAAGGTTTCCACAGTTATTACTGTAAAAGGTAAAGTCTAAATCTCTCAACAATGTTGGTACATTAACTGAGGATATTATTGATCTTCCTTGAAACTATTCAAATTAGAAAAGGACAATATGGATATTAAGACACACTTGTAGCTCCAATTTGACAAAAATCTCGTCAAGTGTTTCCATGAAATGAGCTGAAATGCAGGCATCTAAGCAATCTATCATCTAAATAGTTCCATCCATGCTACCACCAAGTCACTTGCTCTCAGCATCATATATATCTGTTCTGAACAAGCAATTAAGGAAGGACAAATGAAAGCAGCAACTAAAACTAGATATACAAGCTGAAATTATTTGGTAAAATTATAAACTATGTTTAAATGTGGAGAACAAATTAATCCTCCAATATACCTGTTTAAGGAAGGAATCGAAGGTATAGATTAAGACCTTGGCACCAAAAATGATTCTAAATATACTTTCCTAGTATAGACAATAGATCAATCAAGAATTTTGCTGAGGACTAGAGTTGCAAGACAAATTGATAACAATGCATTTATCAAAGGAAAATTTGTGGTCACTAATTCAAAAAAATACTGCACAATCACCATTTTCTGAATACGAAATATCATATAAGTGAAAATAAACATACAAATGAGACATGTGTTACATAAGCTTTTTCATAAGGAGCATGATCGTAATCTCCATAAAAATGCGAAAAATTATGGTCCTGATCCAAAATCAAGAAAAAAGCAATAGCACAAAGAAATCAATCAAAACAGGCAGCATCATTTTGAGGAATGAAAAAGATAAGAAGAAAAGGCAGGGTCAACTGAACCAGTGGGAATAATTACAACAAATGGTACCCAATTTTTGGTGGAAAGATCAGTTAATATTCCCAATATTCAGCCCCTAAAATAGTTATTCCGTAATCATATATCAGCAAAGATTGGAGTATAAAAACTAACCCACAGCCAGGGTGGAAAAGAATGGGATCCAAGTATCCAACTCCTCTTCTTTGTGCAGGGGTTACTGTAAACGCAGATGTAAAGCTACATTGATTTCATTGAGAATCTGCATCCTAACAGGTTCGAGAATCCAAGGTTTTAGTAAATTGCAAGATTTTCTCTTCTCACGGCTGGCTGTTTGGAGTTACTAAATTACAAACAAGAGATCTAACTTATTATATTCCTAGACATTTGCCCATCTTACCCAGCTAAGATTAGCAGCAGCAGCAGCAGCAATTCTTACATAGATAAAACTTAAATTCAGCTCCGCATCATACTCATTCCTCACACAAACAGACATAAAGGATACACCAAGTACATTCCATGCGCGAAAGCTCCTGCCAGGACTGCGGTGAACAATCGATCTCTCAAAACCGGTTTGCGCCGGGTGAAAGCCGAACTGCCACCAATCAACGCAAAATTAGGGGATATTGGTGGACTGAATTGTAGGGCACCAAAATACATACAACAACAAGAGAAGATTGAGTTACTGAGAGGAAGAACAGGGGCATAGATTAGAGGAACCAGAAATTTGAACTGAGGACCTTTATTTTGCATCCTGACGACGTCCCTGCATAGATAAATTGCGGGGTTCAACTCGATGCATATTGAAGTGAGAGAAATTTAATCAAAGGGAAGATGCAAACTTACTGGGGACTCGGATACTGGGGACTCGGATCAGTTGGCGGCGGGGCCATAACAAACTCTGGCTGGCCGTGATTTTGGTACCGGAGATGTGATCGGCGCTAATTTGTAACTCGGTTGAAAGGTAAGAGAAATCGCGTTCCTAAAATTGAAGAACTTACTGTGATTCTGTGATAATAGCACTAGTACGGCCAATATTGGAGAATAAAAATTAGAGTGATCTTTATTCGGTAGTAATGCTATTGATTTTAATCAACTTTATTAAATAAAAAAAATCATGTATTTAATTTTTATCTATTAAAAATTAGTTTTACATTAAACCATCTTATGGAATTCTGATTTTGACTATCGAATGAAAATTTTAAATTTAATAATTTAATATTTTTCAGAATAGGTTAGAAAATGGTGTGGCGTAGTAATGCGATTAGCATATCTTTATTGTAAAAACTATTGTCTTTAGGGGTGAAACATTAGTTTATGTTCCGATGTTCCTAACCTAAATATATTATTATTTTAATTTCTAACGTGTTAATTTTTTTTATTAATGTTATTTCGATAGGTTTTGACATTTATATGTAAACGTGACTAATCAGAGAGTCACGTATAACTGCCACATAAATAAAGAAAAGAAAAAACGTGAAAATTGCCGGACGATGTCATTCCTCGCCATGCTTGCCTCTAGGACATCGGTCGGCGATGAAATCGTGCCTAAGATTTTAATGTAGTAATATATGCTCACAAATCACACTTGAAAAGATTATCGGTTGCCACAAAACCAAATTCTAACGTATTTAATCCAAAGTCTTTCTAGCAGTAGGCGACCCATTGTCATTCTATCACCGATGTGGTGAAATAGCGCGTGAAAGTTTACTACATTTATTGTGGCGGTATTTGTTCATTGTCAAAATTACACACGAAAAAGGGACGAAGTGTCACGAAACCAAATCCTAATGTTTCTATGTTTAGAGGGGTTCCCAACAGTAAGCGGATCCATTGCCATCTGATCAACAGTGTGGCTGGAATCACTCATAGAAGTCGGCTATCTATAATGAATGTTAGAATCCTATTGGCAGGACATTAATTATTTTTTAATTTTTTGAAATGTTGAAAAACAAAGTAACAATATGATTAGGTTGAGATATTAACTAAAAAAATCGCGAAATATCGGATATAAATTGATATTTATCTTTTTTTAATGAAAAAAAGAAATTAAGCTATGTGTATTGGAGAATGTGATTAATAAGATGACGAGCGTTAAAGTTATAATTCTCTCTTTTAAATTTTAACACTATAATTTTTATTTATTTTTCCACAAAAAATATAATATTTATTAAAAAAAATAAGTTGGTCCCATGTGTATCATAAATAACATAATTTAATTCTTGAAAAAATTGAGGATGTCGAAATTGTAAAATCTACAAAATGTTATAATAATTCAAATATTTAAATATTGTGTTAAAATTACAAATTCAAGTAAAATTGTGTATTTTCAATGATTAACTCTAAACAAAATTATGTATGGTAAAACATTGGTTATGTAATCTTATATTTCATGCGATAAGTGTTGATTTGTTTACTGAAAGTAGTTTAGTTGAGCTTATATACAATATTTCTTATTACTAATATTTTATTTTCATATCTAAATTTTTTCCAATCAGATAAGTTTGTCTCATTATCGCATACAAAAATTAGATCATACAGTGTTATAGATCATAGAAGACTATATGAATTGATTAAACTTAATGAGATATAAACTTGTATTATAGCTATGGCTGTAAACAAATTGTAACGCCCAACTTTTTGCTTGATTTAATTTGTTTTAAATTTTAAATAATTTACGTTGGGTTTGTTGTCATGCTCGATTTTGTGTTGGACTTGAGGGGGTTTGTAGTTGCACCCCTAGCTAGAAAAACAAACTTCATAATTTATTTTAGGGCCTTCAAATTGTACTTTACAGATATGAGTTAAGTAATAAAATAAATTTTTGGGCTTATGAAATTATCAAATTATATTATTAAGTTTTGGGCTTATATAATTGTCAAATTATATTATTTATTCTCAAATTGGGCCTTGTAGAATATTATTTTGTTGAGCCCAAGTTATATTTTATATTTATCTAGGATTGAAATTTAATTAACTAGAGTTCTAATGAGATTAGGACTCTTATTAGGGTTATGCTTGATTATCTTTTATATATATATGTGTATATTGACACACAAGATTTTGGTTAAAAAAGTATCGATCATCTTGGAAGCTAATAACTCAATCCTTTTCTTCCAGTAAGTTTTTCCGGTTTTAAATTTGGTTTGAGTATTGCTTATTTGTTTAAAGATTAAATTGTTCATTGTATCAAGATTGGAGTGATAATGCGTTCTTGGGAATCTTCATGCGTTTACTCTAATTGAATTGTTTGCTTAAGTAACGGTTTTTCGGTATGGTGAGCTTCCGAGTTCTTGGGAAAAGCTTAAATTTTAATGATTGGTGGATTGACGCGAGATAATTATAAAACATCTTAGTTTTGAGATAATCACTGCGGTCTAATGAAGAGTTAAATTGTTCAACTCGATGGATATCTAGTGTAGCGACATTTTGTGGCTGTCACAGGAGTTAAGTTAATCGCTTATTTGAAACAAAATGGAGATTAATGCCTAATAGTGCAATTACTCCCATGTACTTTATATATATATATATATAGACTTTGGTTCAAATAAGAACCGAATTAGCATAAAAACATAGAACCGTTTTGTTCGTTGATTTCAAGATTTCTGGTACTGTGATTAACACTAATGTAACATCAGTTTTCATTTAATACATAGTAATCGATAGGTTTGAAGGTTAATTAAGTAATTTCGAATAAAGTTTGTAGCATTTTCCGTTTCTTATGCACAATTCATGGGATTATGGATCTTTGTAAGTATGGCATTTTATCTTGTAAGCTGTTTTCCGTTTGAATAAAGTTTATGCTTGTTTTCCGTTTCTTATATGCATTTAATATTGATATACATGCAATCATATTCATTTGGTTTTGTCTTCACTAGATGAATTGTATTTTCATTTTTCGCGATATAGTATAACACATTGGCTTCATATTAATGTACATAATATTCATGATTTAGTATGAAACATTCATTTCGTATTTGTTTAATTCTTCTTATACGTATTTAATATTCAGTATACATGCAATCATATTCATTTGGTTTTGTCTTCACGGATGAATTGTATTTTCATTTTTCGCGATATAGTATGACACATTGGCTTTGTAATAATGTACATAATATTCATGATTTAGTATGAAACATTCATTTCGTATTTGTTTAATATTCAGTATGACATGTATTTAGTATTTCGTATTTAGTATCAAACATTCATTTCGTATTTGTTTAAATATTTTGTATTTAGTATCAAACATTCATTTCGTATTTGTTTAATATTCAGTATACATGCAATCATATTCATTTGGTTTTGTAGCTAAATGCATAAATCAGTAATAAATGCTATCATATCAACCGAGAGAGAGAGAAAGTCGCTTCAGGATTTCTAGCTTCTTGATTCTCGGGATTCAATTTCCTTAGTTGCGAAATTTACTTTTTTACCCTTGCATATATGCTATGGAGCGTAAAATTACACAATATAGATGGATTCATGAGTATGTTGTTGTCAGTAGATTGCAAACGGATCAATGGCTATCATTGGTTCTATGTTTTACACTAAGAGTAGTTCTTAGGATAACCCCTCCCTATATATATATATACACACATACGTGTATCTAGTCCTTAATTACTTAAGTATAGTAATTAGTATTATTTTAAATGTATAAGCTTTTTAGTTTGTTTAATAAGATAGGTAATAGGTATGTATAAGTTACGAAAATTATTATTATTATTTAATAAAATAATTAGTTATTTTAATTAAATTATAGACTTTGATGTCAGTTACTATCTTGGTTTTATGAGTAATTTCACGTTTAAGATTTCTTAATAGGCCCTTATACAAATATTGTATTTATTGAACTAGGTGCTTGGTATAACTAGGACTCAAATCCCAAAATTGATTGATTTGGATTTGTTGTGCTCGATAAAATAAGGTGGGTGGAATCTTCTTTAACTTGCAAATATGTGATTTGAAATAAACATATTTAATGTGGGTAAAATTCTCTTTAAATTGCAAACATGTGATTTGGAATAAACATATTTATTGTGGGATTTACTCTATCTGTAAGTTTATGGTGATAATCATTGTTGTGTTTTGTTACATCCATGGTGAAAACCTGTGTGGCGTATTATTGCTTGTGGCATGGCTTGTGTGGCGTATTATTACCTGTGTGGCGAATTATAGCCTGTGTGACATATCATTGCCTGTGTGGCGTATCATTGCCTGTGTGGCGAAGCGAATCATAGCATGTGGTGAATCATAGCCTGTGTGGCGAATCATAGCCTGTGTGGCGTATCATTGCCTGTGTGGCGAATCATAGCATGTGTGGTGTATCATTGCCTGTGTGGCGTAGCCTATGTGGCATGATTTTTTAAGCCGGTGAGGTTGAATATGATTGACTATTACTTTCTTGCGATGTATACACGTTTGGAATAAAGTTTTTGTGCTCACCCCTTTTTTATCTAAAATGTTTTTAGGTCAGTGATCATGGAGCGGCGTGGCGGTATGGGTGTGCCTAGTGGTGTTACGTCGCTTTTAATTCCTTTCAAGACTTGTGTTATGTTTGTTTAAATTCTTTTCCTTTATTATCGTTGTTGGATTTGAGTTACTAGAACTCTAACTTATCTCATGCTACTAAGTCTTACGTAGATTGCTTTGGGTCGTTGATTGGATTCAGTTCTATCGTGCAAAGTTAGACTTGAGTTTGTTGGACTCATTATTTGACAATTTTATTTGAGAGATTTTATATAAGTTATTATTTTATAAAAAAAATCACTTTGACAAGTTTCGCTTTAGCTATTTAAGAAAAATATAGCATTTTTAAATTATGAATTTAGGGTGTTACACAAATCAAGTCGCTCGTGAGCTATTAGACTCGACTGAAAAACTCATTCAAAATTCGTTAATTTTGTAAACAAACCGAACTCGAGCCTCGAATGAACTCGATAATATTTTTGAGCCGAGCTCGAGCTTAAGGATATTCGGGTCTTTGTTGTGTGTTGGTGATGTAAGTTCGATAATATGCAATGTAAAAGCGGTATTGAATGTAAAGGCGAAAGTAAACAATATTTGGCTTTTACGTGGTTGGAGAGATCGGCTCCTACATCCACGGACTAATTGCTCGATCAATCCACTAACTTAGGATCTGATCTTGCTTACGGGTACAAAATATAAACCTAGATACAGAGTTAACCTTACTGTATACCGCCGAACTGGGCGTTCTTCATACGCTTGCGGGTGCTAGGAAACCTCTGACTGCTTACGGGTTCAGTCGGCCTAAACATCTTACTTACATGTGCAAGATAAGCAAGCTTTCAGCAGCTGACACTTTGTTGCCTACTTGCACAAACTTCTACTTAAATTAGGGGATTTTCACAGAGGGGTTCCAACTAACAGTTGAACTATCACAAGTGACAAACTGATAGATATGTTTGAGCTCTTAAGGTTTGTTGATAATCTGGTCGCTCACTTTTCTAACACGAAAGGTGTAAGTATAGGGTGGCTAAGTATCGTATCCATGTGGATTGTGTCTGAAAACACGAAGCTAACTCGACAAGGATTCATCATTATCCGAGCAACAAATATGGTTTGGTAAGATTTTAGGGCTTGAATTCAATCCAAGCAAAGGTAACAAAGCAGAAAATAAAATAAAGCGATAAACACTCGGATGTTAAAAGCAGGACGGACGACTAACCCAAGGATGCATTAATCCTATCCACAACGTATGTTTATCCATTCCTATTAACCAATTTTAATCCGACAAGATGGAAGATCACATATATAACAGATAATTTCATATGACAAAGCGGTCAGATTACTAGTTTTCCTATTACTATTACGCCTCTACAGGTGAAAACAAGCAACTCAAACAGATCACAAAGAATATGCTTCCTACGAATATCTATCTCGGCATACGACTCGAGGTTCATTCGTATCATGCATTCGAGATCAATTGACAATCAATACAATTACGTAATTAACCGACAACTAGATATGCATCGAGATTGATCGAAATCAACACATATAAATAAGCACAATCGAATCATGAATCAATATGCGGGCGGTAAATAGCGATATGAGGAATCACAACATATAGGATCGAATCATGCAAATTCTAGGATTAGAGCGAAAAACTAGCGGACATAATAAGCGGAATAAAATACGATTCAACCATAAAAGCGGAAATTAAATATATAAAACCCGTGATGAAGCGTTGGATGAACAATCGTTGGGCTTGAATCCCAACCTCGGTAAAAACGGAAAATTGAAAGATTGTCCGGACGAAGCGTTCCGGATCGTGACAAAACGTAAAACTAATGAAGAACAATCGTAAAACAACTCTAGAATGAAAATATGGACGCTAAAGCTAAAACTACGAAAAACTTATGAAAAGCGGTGAAAGAGGCTCGGAATCGTAGAGTGCGAAGTTGAGGCGCGAGGGTGTTGCCATATATATAGGCACACCCCAAACCCTAATTTCTCCTTCGCGCTCGGACTCATGACCACCCTTCGCGATCGCTAGGCGATCGCTAGGTATGTCTCGCTCTTCTTCATTTCGCCTCCTTCTTTCGCATGGTACCCGACGAGCGGTGGCGCATGCAGTCTGAACCGGTCGCGAGAAATCGTCGAGAGCTTTCTGCGTGGGCTTCGCTCGGGGCACGAGGTCGCGATCGCGGCTCGGCTGGGTTCTCGCTGGGTTGCTGGCCAGGCTAGCGACCGCTGGGCTGGTCGCTAAGCAGTCGGTGTATATTGGCTCGTGCGTCGTTCCTTGCTTCGATTTTCAACATATGGACCTACACAACACCAAAAGAACACCCAAGAGCGTTATATTCTAGAAATAGATAAAACATTAAGAATCGATCGTAGCGCACATTAAGCGAGCTAAACTCATCTTCAAATATCAACTATAAACGTGTAAAATGCGCGTTTATCAATAACATTGTAAACTTCTTTCTTCGAAATCACTGTGTGATAGTTCTTGAGCTTTGAATGCTTTAGATAATTCGAATGCACAACGTCTCGGTAATCTTCAAATGTTGGATTTTATGCATATTTATAGAGAGGATGATGAATAGTATCATTCCAGGGAGCACCAATCATATCATTTTATTTATCGTTTGAATTTCTCCCGTTTAAATCCTTGTATGTTGTTGTCAGGATCTGCATCATCATACATTGTAGCTCTGCAACTCGAGCGAGATCTGGAAAGTTAAGATCTTTTGTAGATACACTACGACTGAGGCAGTCGAACACTCGAGGTAAAATATCTCGTGTTTTTCCAATTGAGTTGACTCAGTGTTTTATCGATGCGTTGACTTGAGTTGGGCGGTCGAGATTGTTCCGTCTTTATCGGTGATGGGCTCCGTCTTTTGTCGGTTGGGAACTGAGTCGGTATGATGTTTCGACTTTGACATAGAAATAGTCTGCTTTAACCTTCATCACCGACTTTGACAACTTATCACTAGCTTTGACTATTGATCGTGACTTTATCTTTCAATCTCGACTTTGACTTCTCGACGGGCGGTCATTTGTTGGTATGACTTAGTCATATCATGACTCATTTGCTTTCAACAGCGCCGAGTCTAAGTCTTCGTTCTTGGTTTTCAATCTTTTGACGTCGATCTTCAACTTCACTATCTGATGGCTCTATTCGTCACAACCGCAAAAATCATATTTTAGGTACTCAATATGAAGTGGGTCCTTGCATATTAGTGGATCATTTGGGAACTCAAATGCACGATGATTACGGCGTTGTTGTCGGGCTTGATATGTCTTCCTGAAGTCGACATAAACCGTCATTGAAACTTCTTTTTGAGCTTTGGACTTACTGTCTTGATTAAGCGGGGGTTTAGGTTTTTGAACATGTTGTTGAAGTGCACAAGTGTGCAGTGTAGGTGTAAGGAAGTTCCACTATGAATAAGATATCTTTGATAGGTTGGAATGTATGCTGGAACATACTTCCTGACTTAAGGTGCTTTCAGTACAGGCTTTCTATGCTGAGTAGGCTTGCGCTGATAGTACCTCAGCTGTGTAACATGGCGCTGCCTTGTAGGATTAGGTCTTCTAAGTAGTTGTAGTAACCCAAAAATCTCTTAGTCCTAATTAGAGCCCAATTAAGTATTAATTAGGAGCTTAAAGGCATTCCATCTCAAAAAATTTATAAAGAAGTGCATAATAAATTAGTAAACAATAGAAATTCGATTAATTTCTAATCGAATGATTTGGCTTTAGAAGAAGTAGAGATAATTTAGAAATAATTTTTATTTTGATAAAATAGGAAATATATGATTATTATTGTGTGTTTGGATCAAAAATTCCATTAAATGAAAAATGTTCCAAAGAAATGCATTAATTATTGTTTATGTGAGATTTATTTATAAAATGAAATGGAATAATGTTTAAGCTAATAAATGACTTAAATAAATTTATTTTATTAATATCTAATGATAAAGAGAACATTTTCTATAAATTTCAAATTTTTATGAATAAATAGAATAATTATTTGATTATTTGTATATGAAGGCATTAAAGCTATATTTATATGAATTTAATTTCAATAATGGATTTAATTGTTTTGGATCTTTATATTAATGAGAAAATTGAGTTTTTACTATTAAAGAATATTAATGTTCAACATTAGCAATTTTAGGAAAATATTTGTATAATTTTCGAAATTGAGGATAAAAGAAAAGAAAAAAATGAATAAATAATAAATAAAGCTATATATGTATAACTTCTAGAATAATATTCATTTGGATCATCATCAAGCTTCTTTCTCCCTCCATTTTCGAACACACACACACACACACATATCACACACACAAATTTTTCTTCAACTTTTAACCAAAGTTTAAGTGTAGAAATTTGTTGGAAATTATTCCAAAGAAGGTAATACCTTATTTCATCCATGTTTTTGTGATTAAAATTGATGAACATGATGTTTTATTTACCTAGGGTTTTCGAAAATTATGTGGTATGATTTAAGGTTGATTTGTTTAATTTTTGTTATGTTTATTGATTTAATTATGTTTATGAAGCATAAATAACATAAGCTATGGTATTAATTCTTTAAATTCATGAAGTTGGTGAATTAAAGTATCATGCATGAACCCTAATTTTTGTATGTGAATTATGTATTATGATTTGATTAAATTGAGTTTAGATATGTGTAATTAAGTTAGAATAAACATGATTTGATAAAAGAAATTGGAAGAAATTGAAAGCATGCAAATTTCAAATTTTTTGAGAATTATGATGTTGAATGAACTATGATTTCTTGAATTTATTTGATGTATTTGATATTATTTTTGAGATATATGATATAAATAATGCTTAAGTTGAATTTATGGGATTTATTGAACTTATATATTAAAAGATGAAAATTTAAGTTTAGTATCAAATTGTGGATTTATATGATGAACTTGATTAAGATTGAAGTGATCATGGATTGATGATTATTGATGATAAATGAGTATAAATGTGAGTTATTTGATATTAAATAGATTATAGATTAAAAGTTCATGTAATACATATTAGGTATGGCTAAAGGGCATAATTAAAGTATGATGTAGATGGATTGATTTAAACTTGTTTTAAGTTCCTAAGTATATATTTTAGCATATGGTGATGATTTGGTGAAGTTTGGGATGAATTTGGTTGAGTTTGGATTGAAATGGAGATTCGTTTTATAAACGTTACTCTACCGAAATGTTGTTAAAATCGGCATATTAATAAAGTGTTTTTTGAATCTAATTAGTGAACTTATAATAAGTGTATAAGTGAAATTTATTTACTTGATTGCTTCAAATTAAGGTTTGAAAATGTTGTCCATTAATGAAGCTTAGGGTATATTATGTAACTTATAAAGGTTAAAGTTTATTAAAGACATAAGATGTTAAGGAATGTAATAGTCTAACTTAAGTTTTGGAATTTGGTAAAATCAAGAATAAGATGTAATATGCTCAAGTGAATAATAATGTTGCTAAATTCGATAATTATTTTAATTACAAGGATCAAGCAAGGATAAAGGCATCCTGAAAGACGAGAGGAGGAAATCCTCAAGTGACGACGTGCCAGGTATGTTTTCTTCTCTCTAATGCGTGCTGGATATTGAAAATTTTATTTGTATTTTGTACATTATTGTATAAATAAAAAGCATGTTATTTATTGTAAATAATACCATTTTATATGTTGATCATGAGATTGTATAACTTATCAAGCGTAAGTTATGCAATTTGTTGAATATAAATTCATATTGTTTGTCGAGTCTAAAATGATGTTATTGTTGAGAATAAGTACATGTTACCTATCTACGGAATGATTTTATTAATGATCGAAAATTCTGATTGCATAGACCGGTAATGAGGAAGATTATATATATATCGGCAATGACCAGGAAGTTTATAAATATACCGCAATGGCCGGAAGTTTAAGATTATAAAGACCGGTCGAGGTATTGAGAAAGAGACTTCTTACTCATTACCGAATAAGCGTAGATAGAGGCGGGGCGTGATTGGTAACCTTGGGTCCAATCTGGGAAGATAATACCGTATAGTCTGATATTACATTAGCTTGCATTATTATAATAGTATAAAATCAATTGTCCTTTGAAAAGTTATTCATGTATTGTTCACTTGACTCTTACATTGAAATAGCTTGGTAAGTTATTCAAGTTTAATGTTTTTGAAAATCTATTGGTATTTGTTGATACTCACGCTGCATTTATTATTGCGAGTTGAGCTCGGAGATGATTATGGAAGAGGATGTTGAGCTAAGGTTCTTTTGTTGTAAATATGGTTATGCCACGAATGTCATGTCTTCACACATGATATTCACCTATCCTTCCGTTGTCAAACTAATATGTCCTTAACATCGACTTTTGATAATCTCTTTATATATTGTAGATATGTATGAAATCATTAAATATTAACTTTGATCTCTATGTTGATTGTCAAGTAATTAGTCAACTCGTTTAATTTTGGAGACATTTTAAGTTGAAGGTTAATATGTTCCTATTTAAACTCTGTCATAGTCACGATTACTTAGTTAATTACTTAATTAAGTAGTCGAGTCGTGACAGTGGTATCGAGCGGTTGTTAGCTCACGGACCTATGCATGTTTCTTTCTTGAACCAACCTTTCCTTGTAAACCTTGAGTCACAATAGTAGAAAGAATTTGATAGTAGCTCGACATTCCAAGTCCATCTCTCCGCTCCACGGTAAGATAAGTTATGATGTGTTATGAGAAGCATGGAATATGCATGTATGGAAAGTTTGATGAGCATGATGTAAAGTTACGTGGTGTGATATGTTGAAAAGTAAAATGAAAGATGAATATGTTGAAAGAAAAAGTGAAAAGTTGTGACCTAAACAAATGTAGTTATATATATATATATATATATATATATATATATATATATATATATATATGGGCATCTTGGGTCGATGTTTAAGTTATATTTTGATTATAGGATGGCAAGAATGAAAACTACGGCAAGGAAGAGCATACCGATTATACCGAAGCGCTCGAGGAAGAATGGATCGATTTTATTCTTTTGGAATGGGTGAACATCGAATATGATCCGCTTCAATCAATATATAAAATTATGGGGATGGGTAAGCGAGCGGTGTGGTAGAGCTAGATGGGTTACTTGATTAGTGCAAGCATTACCTCTTAAGTGGCGTGGATGGGCCTACATGTTGCCTTGGATTTTGTACATCGACATGGAAGCGAGGTCATTGGTAATCTTGTTGGTTTTGTTGACCTAATTAAAGAACAGTTTAGTTTGGTGAAAATCCTCCTCACAGTCGATATCCTTCCCTAGATTGTTTTATTCCTCGGTCCATCAAATCCTTGATGACATCTAGCTCCAAATACGAATAGGAATGAATTTAAGGCCGATGAATCCAATGAGCATAGTTACGAATTGGAATTGAACATTGTATCAAACTATCATACGATTATAAAAATCGTATAGAATCGGCGACTTCCATTGATCTAGATCATGCGATCAACCTTTTGCTTTGAGAACTCCATCCCCCAGTCCTCCTTTTATCCTCCTAGGAAAATAGTTCACCATTTCCTTGATTAATACAAACATTGAACACAGTGTGGGTTTTCGTTGGTACTTCAAACTTACGACCTTTACCCATTAGTGAAATACCCTCTATTACTGATCCATCTCTTATCACTCCTGGGGATCCTGCTAGCTCATCCACTGGCTGCCGCCCTTCCTCAGAAGAATCTGATCTAGAGACACCTGAGGATTACAGGAAGTTAGATTGGGATGACGATGCGAGTTAAGATTTCAGTTATTAAGACTGGTTAAAGGTTAACTATATAAAAAAATAGTGGTATAATATGTGCATCTAGTAATTAGTGTAAATAGAAAGGGTGAAGCATGGTGTATATAAAATCATGTGTGCTATAAAGTACTCGGAGAAGCGAGTTATCAACTCAAGTATTATTGAGGCTATTTTGTTTATGTAAGTCCTCGGGAGGTAATTTTCTACGATATAAAATGTGAACTATTCGCATTATTGTTTGTTATTTGTGATTGAATGAATTTTATGCTAAACTTCACACATGAATGCAACTTGATAAGCGCGCATTTACGTTTATTGTTGATATTTAAAGATGATTTTAGATCTATAAAGTGCGGTTATGTCTTGGATCTCAATGCTTTTACATATTTTGGAAGATGTTGCTCTTGGGTTCCGTTTTGGTGTTTTGTAGGCTTATAAGTTGAAAACGAAGCATGGAACAAAGGGCCTGGCGAGCGAGGCGAAATGAGGGCTAGCGATCGCCTTCGCGGCCTAGCTTGATCCATGAGCCATCACCCGGCGCGCATGCACACGAAAGAGATGTCTCGCGATCGGCTAGCGACCGCTAGGTCGCCACGAAACGCTAGCAAGCGAGGCGAAGGCCATGCCTGAGCACTCCCGGTGAGGCGGGCGTGCGGCGGCGATTTCATGTGGCGACGCGACCACACCTAGCGACCGCGGTGTGGCGCGCGAAGTATGTGTGGCCCCACCGAAGTCGAAGGATGGCCGGGGCAGTGTTCCCTCACGACCATGAGCCGGCCGCTAGGCATGGCGGAGACTCAAAATTAGGGTTTGACCTTAATTCTATAAATAGGCATTACCCTCGCCCTAAGCTTCCCCGGACCTGTTTTACGTTTTGTCCAATTTTTCAGTATTTTCCTTCTTTTGCACTCTAGCTTTGATTTAGATTCATTCTAGCTTTAGTTTTTCATTGTTCTACGTTAGTTCTACGCATTGTCGACGCTTCGGAACGCTTTTGTCCGAACAAATTCCATCTTTTTCCCGTTTTTCGTTGAGTTTGGATACGAACCCAACCATTGTTCTCAGAGCGTTTTCCTACGGGTTTGATCTATTTAATTCGTATTTTATGATTATTTAGTATTTTATTCGTTAATTATGTCTAGCTAAATTTCGTTCTAATCCAAGGTTTGCATGATTCTATCCTATATGTTGTGAATAATCTATTGTTATTTACCTTCGGGCATTGATTCATGATTCTTGGTGCTTAATTATATGTGTTGATTTCGATCAATCTTGATGCATATCATAGTTGCCGATTAATTACGTAATGATTTTAATTGTCAATCGATCTTGAATGCATGATACGGATAAACCTTGAGTAAATGGCGAGATAGGAACATTCGTAGGAAGCATATTCTTTGTGATCCTTTTGGGTTGCTTATTTTCCTCTAGAGGCGTAACGATAATGGGAAAATTAGTAATCAATCTATCCTGATTGTAAATGGCGAAGTTGTTGGCTACATATGTGATCTTCCATCTTATGCGGATTAAAGCGGTTAATAATAAGCGGGATAAACATCGTTGTGGATAGGATTAGTGCATCCCAGGTTAGTCTTTATCTCTTATATTCATCTTTGAGTATTATTGCCTTTGGTTATTTTCAAATTGTTACCTTTGCTTTGGATTTAATTATACGAAGCCATAAACCTTTCAAACCATATTACATTGCTTGGATAATGATGAAGGATTAGAGTTAGCTTACGTGTTTCGGATTGCAATCCTGTGGATATGATACTACCTTACACTTATACTTGCGTTTTAGTGTTAGAAAGTGGCGATCACAACTATAAATGAACTTTTATTTATTTACATTGATGTTGATCGGTTATTGCAAATATTATATTCTTCTTTTGAATTTAGTATGCCTTCGGAAGAAGAACCCCAATATCGAAGGTCGAGGGGTGAAACAACTCCTCAAAATATTTACGATACTACATCTCCTCAACCTAACCGAAAAATAGTGAACTCTTCCTTGGCAAAATCCATGAAACTTTTGAAATTTGGTAGCCCCATGAAAATGAAGAATGGGTGAGAGTGATAGAAATGATATTAATTTCTAGAATGCGTTG
Source organism: Salvia rosmarinus (assembly GCA_036937905.1). Classification (NCBI taxonomy): domain Eukaryota; kingdom Viridiplantae; phylum Streptophyta; class Magnoliopsida; order Lamiales; family Lamiaceae; genus Salvia; species Salvia rosmarinus. The sequence goes on from JAODLM010000723.1 coordinate 116,656, forward strand.
ATCAAAATGTCTTCTATGCATATCCTTTTTGTTGAAAGGACACAACGATTTTTGGTGGGAAGCACGACAAAGACTCTTGCACGAACGACTAGCCAATTTCACTTGGGAGCAATTCGAGGAAGAGTTATATGCAAAGTTTATTCCGAAGCTATCGGAGCAAAGGGAGATGGAATTCATGAATTTGAAGCGAGCTGACAAGAGTGTAGCGGAATATGATAGAGAATTCTACACCCTATCTCGATATGCACCTTACAAGGTGGAAGCGGCGAAAAAGATGGCGAGATGTTCCGTTTTGGATTGCGACGGAAATTAGAGTTATCTTGGCTGCACAACCACCGATGTCATATCTGAAACCTAAATCGGGTATTGGATATTGAAATGGAGATGCGATGCGAGAAAACTATTATGGAAGCTAACACCGGTTTACCTCGTTTGGCTCACCAAAATTTTCTCAAATGGAACAAAAACTCAAAGGCAAAAGAGTGAGAAGGTAAAGGATTCCAAAATAAGAGACCGTTTTGAAGCAAGCATCGACTCGGTAGAGACCGTTTGACCACCATTTCCGAGACGATATCAATCTTCTCGAGTCGGCGGACCATAGCGTGTCCACAATGCAACCGAGTACACTCGGTGTCTGCGGGTTGGAAGCAATAGCGTATACTTGTGGACAATTTGGTCACTTCGTCACGTGTCCATATAAATCGAAGCTATGCGGGCGTGGTGAGCAGCAAAAATCCTCCGAGCCAATGCAACAAATGAAAGCTATTCTTGAATACCCTCGGCAAATCCGGTATCCGTTTCCTCATCCACCTACGCTACATAGTCTAGATACTTCTTTTCACGGATGGGGCTCAAGCATCTCAACTACAACCTCAACACCGTAAAGCATACGCTTTAAAGCGAAACAACCGGAGAAGAGTTAGGAAATTTGATAGGTATGGCTCGACTAAAGGTGTGCCTATCATTGTTTTATTTGATCTTTGGAGCATCGCATTCCTTTATTTATTGCATGCGTGACAATCTTGAACTTCTTGTAGAACAGTCGATATGAGTTTTAAAGTGCTTACCCCATTAGGTGGGACAACGGTAGTTAACCAAGTGTGTCCTAACTTATAATTTGAGTTAGGATCACTCAGTTAAGAGTGAATCGTTCGTCTTTTGTATATGAGAGCGTGGATATTATTTTAGGAATGGATTGGTTAACTAAGAATTTTGCAACAATTCATTGTGAACAATGAGAAATAGCATTCAACCTTGAGAAGAATCTATTTGCTTCTACGGAATTGATGAAAGGAAAATCGAGTTCCATAATTTACGCTCTTCAAGTAGATAAATTATTGAAAAGCGAAGGAACCATGCTTATCTTGTACATTTGAGTGATGGGGCAAGATAGAAAAGAAAATAGAAGATGTACCAATTGTCAAGAATATCGAGATGTTTTCCCGGAAAACAACGGGATTACAGGAGTGTGAGTTGGACTTTGCTATTGATCTTGAACACAGTTGACCAATTTCAAAGGCACCATATCGAATGGCTCTAAGGAATTACAAGAGTTGAAAATTCAATTGCAAGAACTTTTGGACTTAGGATTTATTCGGCCGAGTCGTCGCCTTGGGGCGCCTATTCTTTTGTTAAAAGAAAGGCGGTACATTCGAATGTGTATTGATTATCGGAGTGAATAAGTTAACTTTAAAGAACAAGTATCCGCTTCCCGGATAGATGATTTGTTTGATCAATTAAGTGAAGCAAGTGTATTTTCAAAGATCGACTTAAGATCGGGTTATCATCAGTGAAGATTAAATCGGAAGATATACAGCGTATATCGTCTGAATCTGAGACACTATGAGTTTGTAGTGATGCCGTTTAGGTTGACCAATGCTCTCTTGTGTTTATGGATCTTATGAATCGTGTCTTTCATGAATATCTCGATAAATTTGTATTGGTATTTATCGATGATATATTGATATATTCAGGGAGTGAACATGAGCATGAAATACATTTAAGAACCGTCCTGGAGAAGTTGAGGACTGAGAAGTTATATAAAAAATTTAGTAAATGTGAATTCTGGTTGAAAGAAGTGAATTTTCTTGGGCATATCGTCTCGTGAAGGAATTACAGTTGATCCTACGAAATCTTGAAGGAAAACATATGTTAAGCCCTCAAGCAGGATCTATCTTGGATATTTAATTCACCATACATTGATTATAATCCTAGCATCGTCTATTTAATTAATTGCAACACGTTGGGGTTTTCTCGTGTTTACCTTTGGATCATCGGGGTCGATGGAGCAGATGAATGGATCGAGCGGATCGGACTCGTGCTTTGACCTTCTTGGCTGTATCCAGGTTGCCTAATCTCCAGCGTCGGTGAGGGCGATCTATGGAGAATGCTTGGAAAATCACCCTTTGCTCTCTTTTACAATTTTCGAAACTCTCTCCAAAACTATGAGGGGGCGAAAATTCTTGGTTAATTATGTGAGCATTAACCTAGACTTTATCTCGTACCTCATATTTATAATGCACTACCTTAATCCCGTATGGAAATTACCATAATCCTATATGGAAATTACCATAATCTATATATAAATTACCATACTCACTGGATTATTACCATACTCTCGGGATTATTACCATAATCTTATATGGAAAGGATCTATGCATATACCATAAATATAATTATATCCTTGTGGATAAAGAGAATAAAATCTTGCCATAGGAGCAATAGAGTGGCCGATTTCCGAGAGCTTACGAGCTGGATGGGCCGGCCAGGGATCAATCTGAGGAATAAAGATGGGCCTCAAATAAATTAATTATCTTATGTTGGTTGAACATAAATTAATTTATAAACATTTATTCATGCCACTAGAGAATAAATGTTGACTTACCCTTATTACCGAAGTTGAGTCGGGCTTGCACTTAGACATTCTGAATCCCGTATTTAAGATATCGAGCGTCCATTAATTATTTGTAGCATTACATTGCTTAAAATAATTAATAACTTCATTTCATAAGTAGTACCACTCAACCTTATTATTGTACTTGAGCTAACTCAACTGCGGAGTTTAGTACAATAAACCTTTTGAGCTCCTTAAGGGGCGTCATCGTCTAGCGGATAAGGTGACTCGTCTGAGATAACTAGCGTGACATCTGAAACCGCCACCACCCAAGATGCGGAGAATCTTGGGTTAGAACATATAACCCTCACCCAACAAGTCGAAGTGATGGACTGACAACTCATACTCACCTAATACCTTATCGAGGTTTAGATCGTCATAAGTCACCGAGATCTTGGTTCTTCACGACGGTCGATGAAGAACACATCTCGCTGTGATCCTTGATACGTCGAGGCGTGCCGGCATAGACAAGCAACTAAGTCAAGTCACTTCTTATCTATCTGCGCTAAGCCGACAACTCGTCCTTAAGTTGTCTCGGTGTGAAACTTTTATATCTCGTCAAGCTTGACCAATCATACGGACTTGTGATCTTCTACACACCTTTGTATGATCTAACTTTATATGAGATAAGGGACACGAGATATATGCAATCAAGTATTCAAATCGGATAGGAGATTGTAATAGTGGTAACGAGGAAACATTGTATACAAGCTCAACCAAAGCGCTTTCGATATACAAATCCGACAATCTCACTTATACTAAAGCAAACTTTTAGTATCTGATGTGTCTCTACTAGCTATTACAAACAACCATCACTTTGCTTCTCCCACTTATACAAAGTTTCCTTTCAGTGGGTGCCATCAATATAATCAAGTCCTCTAACGTGTCCATCGTAGACTTTTGCGGCGGGCTCTTCGTGAATGGATCCGCTAGATTTTTCGTCGTATCAATCTTTTCTATCGACCGTCCACCGTCTAACGATTTCTCGTATGACATGGTACTTTCTCTATGTGTTTAGTCGCCTTGTGGGTCCGTGGTTCGCCGAGTTTGTCATTGCACTGAGTTATCACGATAAACTATGATACTCTTGGGCAAACCAGTCCACGCCTAGATCCGTGAGTGGTTCTTGAACCATCTGACCTCCTTAGAAGCCTCCGAGGCGGCTACATATTCGGCTTCCATGGTAGAGTCCGCAATGCATCGCTTTGCACTCATGAGATCGGCTCCACCTCCAGGTAAACACATAGCCGAGGTTGACTTTTTCTCATCACGGTCGGCTTGGAAATCCAGTCAGATAACCCAAAGGCATTAGACTATACGCATGGCAAACTAGCCTATAATCTCGAGTCCTTTTCGGTGCTTGGTATATGCTTTCTTGCGATCCAATGAGCTTGTCGAGGTTGGGCGATATCTAGCTACTATACTACCGCATAGCGAGATATCGGCCTCGTGCATAGCATTGCGTACATGAGGCTTCCTACGGCGAGCGTAAGGAACTTGTCTCATTTCCTCTATCGCTGCGGTCATAGGTATTGCGTCTTGAATAAAGGAGCGCCATGTGCGAAGGTAGCAATCCTTTCTTGGCGGTGCATACTAAAGCAGTAATCACGGTATCGATGTAAGGCGCTGAGATAAGCTCGACATTTTCTTCTTGCGATCTCGGTAAACCTTGATCCCAAGATATGCAGCTGCATCTCCAGGTCTTTCATTTGGGCGATCGGATAACCAACTCTTCGATGCGATATGACTTCACGTTGTTGCCAACTAGAAGAATGTCATCTACATAAAGTGCACGAGAAATACCACGTCACCTTGACATCTAACGATACACTGACTCTCGCTAGGCAGTTGGGTAAATCCATGGGACTTTACTACCTCGTCAAGCGTAAGTTCCATGATCGGGAGGCTGCTTAAGTCCATAAATGGACTTAAGCTTCCATACTAAATGCTCTTCACCCTTTACCACATAACCGGAGTTCTTTGCATATAGATGTCTCTACCTTCCTCAAGGTAACCGTTTAGAAAAGCGGTTTTAACATCCGTTGCCAAACCTCTAGGTTCAGTGGAACTGCTATGGCTAGAAGAATTACGATGGACTTGAGCATTGCTACGGTGAAAAGGTCTCATCGAAATCGATGCCCTCGATCTGAGTGTGCCCTTTCGCCACAAGCACGGATTTGAAAGCGAAACCTCTCCATGAATCTCTCTTCCTCTTGTATATCCACTTACTACCTATGGCTTCCTTGCCATCCGGTAGAGGTGTCTTTCATATACATCCATAGCGTTATGGACTCGTTTCTAAGTCCATAGCGGTGTGCCATAATCTTGCATCAATATCTTGTATCGCTTCCTTGTATGTCCATGGGTCGATTATTGCTGTTCGTTTCACGGGACTAAATCGAAGATTCACCCACGAACATAAATCGCTCGGGTTGACGAACAACCTCCCACTACTGACGAGGTTCTCTGAGCACGATGGCAGCGGTGGGTGCGAAACTTGTGGTTCTCTTTTGCACAACTTCTGTGGGGGTACCACATGCGGTCGGTATCTCTAGTGGAACTCGACCCACTTCAATTTCTTGAAGTATCGGTGTCGATCCCCCACTAGACTCGACATCTACGTACCTTTGGCCTAATCGGTGGTGGAATCGATCATCTTCTAATTCTTGAAGAATGATTTCAACTTTGGACTAATGATTTTCATATAATCCTCTTCTAAGAATCGGGCATTAGTGCTAATAATGACCTTGATCCTTAGGACTATAGAATAAACCACCTTCGTTCCTCTAGGATAGCGATAAAGCGACCTTGCGTCGGATCTAGCCTCCAACTTCGTCGCCTTCTTGTTCGTACGTATCTTTGGTTGCCCATATCCATATGTGGCTTAAACTGAAGCTTGCGCCCAAACCCAACTCGAAGGGTCTTTTAGTGACTTGGATGGTACTAGATTTAGCAAGTATGCCGCCGTTTCTAAGGCATACCCCGAGCGAAATAGGCGATGTTGCATAGCTCGTCATTGATCTAACCATTTCTAAAAGAGTCCTATTCTTCGCTCGACACCATTTCTTTGTGGTGTGCCGATGAAGTCTTGTTGGGAGGTAATCCCACACTTCACTAGATAGTCCATAAACTCGTTCTTGAGGTATTCGCCACCGCGATCGAGCAGTGACTTGATACTTTACCAGCTTCGTCTCCACTTCCGCCAAACTCTTTGAATTTCTCAAAGCATTCGGACTTCTTGCGGTGAGCGGTATCGTATCCGTACTTTAGTGTCGTCGATGAAAGTGACAAAATACTCGTACCCTCCACGAGCTTGTGTGGACATCGGTCCACAGTCGAATGGACTAACTCGACATTTCTTTGGCTCTATAACCCTTGGCTTTGAAGATGCAGTCGACATCTTACCTTATCTCAGGATTAGCGGTCGGGAATGGAGTGCAGTGAGATTACCCAACGCCCATTCTTAGCAGGTCTTTGGATCCTATTTAGATTGATGTGACCTAATCTAAGATACCAGGAGAAAAGTAGTGTCATCTTGCGAAGAAAACTTTCTCTTTTAGGGTTTGATGAAGATCTGACATAGTTATAGGTATTATGTTTGGCGAAATAGTATAAAGCGCGAATTATATAGCATTTTTGACCACGGATAACCGTCATTTCTTATGATAGAAACACCACTATCAAAATAACGAATATCCATTTTAGAAAATAATTCGAAGCGAAACAATGTA
>JAODLM010000883.1:0-128699 GCA_036937905.1 Salvia rosmarinus
ATTCATAAAGTGGCCATATCTCGTCTGGAATCGCAATTGTACATGCTTTGCAACAGTGTTGATGGTATATCCCGACTTAAGATCAATTTTCGAGAATACACCGCCTCCTCGCAATTGATCAAACAGTCATCAATTCCGGTAAAGTATTTGTTCTTTAGTGTCATCTTATTTAGTTTCTATAATCGATGCACATCCTCAAAGAACCATCCTTTTCTTAACAAACAAAACAAAGGCCTCCCCAAGCGAAACACTGCCTAATAAATCCTAGATCCAAAAGCTCGATTTGGATTTTCACTCCTCTAGCCCTTGGGGCCATCCAGGGCGCTCGACACCGGGCTGATCCGCTCCAAGTCGATGGTAAACTCTATGCTCATCTGTGAGGTAGTCCGCAGATTTTGGAAATACGTCCAAAACTCTCGACAACTTCAATGTCTTCACCTGCTTCGGGTTTATCCCCTTCGCTCAAATAAACGAGGAATGCAAGACATCCTTTCCGTTCATCATCCTCCCAGCTTGTAGTGCGATATTATCGCACTCTTCTTCCATGTCGATCCCATGAGAATGCGTAGCTTCCCGTCCCAGTGAAACGCAAATTTTCCTTTCCTTACGAGAATCGTGGAATGATTCTTAGCTAACCGTCCATTCCTAGAATTATGTCTACATCGTCCATGGTAATATGTTTAGATCGCTAGCCGAACCTTAAGTGATCCTAATGTCAACTCTCTAGTTCGAGCAAAAGTGTGTAACGGCCATAATTCCTCCTCTATAGGCGAGATTCTCATCCCTGCTCGACCTTTCGCATCTAAGGCCCGCATTTACGACGATTTTGCAATAAAGAATGCGGCACCCGATCGAATAAAGATTATACTGTAGGTTGAGAAGAACTCCCATACCGCAGTTTCTCGGTTCTGCTCGCTCGCCCCGCAGGCGGGAGCTCGCCGAGCCGGCCGAGGCCGACGGGCGCTCGTCCCGCTGATTTGGCGTTGTTGCTCGCGTTGCTGCCCGCCGGCGCTGGGCGCGGTGGTTGCCGCTCGCTGTTGTTGTGTGGCGTACGCCACCGCTGCGGATTGTTCGCCGGCCGTCGCTGGCCGCGGAGTCGTTGTTGTCGCTGTTTGCCCACCGGAGTTGCTGCTGGGCCGAATCCAAGCGTGGTGGGCTGGGTTGGATAGCCCTCAATGGCGAGCATTTCCGCTGGTTCGCCTTCCATCCGAACGTGATATCGGCAATTGTCATGGTAATGCCCGCTTGCCTGCAGTGATTCTACCACGCTTTGCTGCGACACACCCTTGTGTGCTCTATGGCATCTAGGCATTGAGGTGCCTTGATCGTCCTGGGGTCCCTCACGGGTGGAGCATGAGCCTTCTTCCACTGTCTCGCTGGGTTTCGCCACGCGCCGCGATTGCTTTCTCCGTAGTTTCCTGGTTGTTATTTCCGCGGTATTCTCAGCCTTTTCCTCTATCCAAGATACTGTAGACCGAGATGTCACCGACTTATTTTCGGCCATGGTCAGCCTATATCTAAAGCTCGTAGAGTTTGCAGGATACAGTCTCACGGCAAGAGACATGCAGATTCCATTCTTAGTCCCGCCGAACTTTTCCGACATCTTCAAGTCGGTGTCTACTAGATCCGCGATATCTGACGCCCGCAGAAGTGCGATCGTAGTCTACTGGATAATTTTCTGTTTTAGCAGAAAATTCGCCTCTTTTCCCCTATAACTTTTGGGATATACTTTTCATCAACTCTTTTCAAATCCTCCCATGAGAATTCCTCCACTGATTCACAGAAAGTCTCTTCGCCTCCCATCAAGTCACCTAGTCCAACCACTGGAAAGTAACACATGACCCTTCGCGTGCATCTTAAGAAGGTAAAGATCCGCTCATAGCCCCGACCCATTGTTCGCCTTCGGGTTGCCTCAAGAAAGATGTGAGGTTCGCTTTAGAAACATTTCGATTCGCGATCGGGTTGTGGTGGAGGTGGTGGTTGGGAATTTCTTCCTGCTCTGTTCGGGACTCACCCTTCCTCTCGGCCTTCCCCGCCCCGACCTCCGGGTTCCTCGCCCGATTCTTCTCGGAGGCATGTCTATGAAAACAAGTAAACATTAGGCATTTATTCTTTTCATCACATTATTCCACTACACCGCTTTGGGTCTTGTCATAAAGCTATCTCCAAACAGAGTATAACATTCTTAACAAACATAACTTGCCGCAGCTATTAGTGGTCAGTATATATATATCCAAAATTTCCTCAAGGGTGATGTTCAAAAGGAGCGTAAAGCAAAACATAAACCGTACCCACCCTTTAAAAAGAGATTTCAAGTTTTAGAACTAAGGTGCAACAAAAAAAAGAGAAGAGCTAGCACACACGCGACATAACAAAACAAATTCTAATTAAACGCCGCTCAGGCCTTCACGAGGTCTTTCCCTATTCCGTGTCCTCTCAGGTCTTCCTCCTCCTCCGAATCATCTTACGTCCGGAATGTCCATACGGGTAGCCCCTGGATGGTCCGGCTCCATTGCTTTCCACCATCGGTATATCTCGCATGGGGTTAAAAGCGTGGTCGATTCGCTCAGGGCTCGAATGGGCGAATCGGACCGTAGCATACCGAGTCGGGTCATAGTCCGGGAAGGCATCCGATACTCTCATCCGTCTGTCCGGGCGAAAGTGCTCGACTGGTGGTATGGCTGGGACCATAGGTGGTGGAGGTGGTACTGTGACGACGGGTGTCCGCATAAGGGTGGAAATACCGGCCTCCCAGTCTCCGGGCGGCCGCTCTCTCTAAGCGAGCAGTCCCCTCGCGAATCGATACGAGACCACCGGGTCGATCCGCCGGAACCTCTGTGACAGCCACTCGCACTCTCTGGTATACTCGGGGAGAGGTAGGGTCCTCTGGTCTGCCCTCAGAATGCTATATACGTAACGTGACTCACGAACACAGGCAGATCTCCACCAAGTCGTACGCCCATCGCCCGGTAAATGTAATCCCCGATATCTCGAGCATATCCATCCGTGCAGGGAGTATCGCTAGAAGGCCTGATGCCGTATTCGTCACGCCGTGAGCTCGGGCGCTTCCAAAGACGGAGATAATATGCAAGAACTCACCAGTCTTCCCAGACATCCAATGCTGGGCGATATATACTCACCTCCTCCTCCGGGGGTGTGGTCAATCCTCCTCCTCGCGAGATATCTCATTCCTCCATCCACGTAACAAAACTAACATAAGTCAACTATCGTCATCGAATGCAAGGATATCTTAAACGCGTGAAGGGCTAGATAAGGTCAAGCAAGTCTATAAGGTAGGCAACATCATACCGCACAAAACTCACCACAACTTACCTTCTTAGTCTTACCCAAACGATACATAAGCCAACAACATCTTAATGTGAGCTATGAGATCCTTATTCTATACCAAACACCGAACTAGAGTTCAACGGACTCTATCGTATTCTGAGGAAGAATTAGATTCTGTTCTTCATAACAAATGAAGATCAGTGGTTAGGAGTACGCAGTGAAAACCATGCGTAAATCGAGGTCCTAACGAGAGAGATCTAGCTAAAACAAATCATCATGCAGTGCAAGAAATTTGCGCGATCGTGCCAAATTGCAAAAGCGAGACGATGTCGTATCGACACGCTCACCATCTTCAGGTTTTAAGCTGAGGCTGAACATTCTGGCCGTAAGTGGCATCCATTTTGTGTTGATGTTCACTCATGTCAAGTAGTGATGAAGTGTCGCGCTGCTCATCTTCAAGGTCGAGGTTGTCCTCGCCCATCCTTCTCGCCGTCTTCGCGCTCGTGCCAGGTATCGTTACTTTCATTCTTCCTATCGCTCTTTTGTTCTCGTAAGGGAAAAGAAGTTCGTATTTATGTTCTTTCACGATACGTGAACATGCTCCTTAGAGTCTAAGTTCGCCTTTATGATAACATATCGCTCATTGTAAATAAATTTTAAAGTGAAAGATGTTTCAATTTGAAAATTTTTGAAATACGATTTCAACATAGCAATCATAATCAACTTATATGCATATCAAGAATGGATTCATTCATCCCATGTTGATCATTCAACTAGTACCATCGGTACTTTCATATCAATACTTGAGTATTGCCTTAGTTCAACTAAAGTATTTTGGAAAAATTTTCTTGCTCAACTTTCATTTTCATCATAAAATTTTCATAATACTCAAATCCTTCAAAAGTCATCCAATTGTTCAATCATGCAAGAATTTTCATTTCATGAGTTTGAGAAAGGAATGCGCTACCTTTTTCCCTTGAGCTGATGTGATGGAGTGTTGAGGAAGTCTGAGTTCTAGAAGTCCAGCCGACTGACTCGACTTAGAATAAAAAGGATTTGTTTTCAAAGAGCAAAAGCGCTCGATACCACTCACTCACGACCCCATTCGAACCAACCCGGACTGGAGGTGACTAGTACTAGAGAGTACTTAGTGGTTATGGATAAAATAGAGCGTGAAAATAAGCTAACATGCTTGAAGGAATACGATGATGTTATATTGTTTTTGAAAAGGTTTAGGCCACGGACCCCAAAACTTGCCCGATCCGATGGACCTCAATAGTTTGTAATATGAAGCATAAATAAAGGAGTTTAGAGTATAGCAATGAAAGTGTGTGAATACATATGACGATATGCATTCAAGGTATAAACCACAAATTAAGTGGACCGGTCAGACATCGACTCTCAACACTTTCCCCATCATCACTATCGAGCTCAACCGCACATTTAAAAACAACATGCGGGCTAAGACAAGAAATTGCACTTAGTGGGCTCATGCCGAAAACATTTGATAGAGTGGATTACGCGCCAATATCGAGTAAGTCACAGGAGTTTTAGTTAAAATGCTTTGTGCTTACCAAATCATTTTCGGTAAAACATAGCTCGCCGAGCATTTTCTTGGTGTGTATGGTCCGTATCTCATAGTCGCAATACATAATAATAAATAATTAAATAAACGCCGAGAGGAGGCCTCCCATCACGACGCGCGACCGCCGTAATCCCGCAAAGCACACGGTCATCTCTGCAAGCGTATGTTATAACAAGAGATAGTTCCAACCTTCACGCCAATCTAGCGTGCATTTATCATCCCAAGACAGACCCGACATTAAAAGGTTGGGTGCTACCACAACAATTGATATAATAGTTCCAACATCTCCACAGCCTACCCGGCATAACAGATAGGATCCATACACAAAACGAAATATTTTGGTGTACGCAAGAAACATTGATAACGCTTGTAGAATAAGGCAGAATAAACTCATTTGGAAAATAACAAGAAGCAATTTTTGGGAAGAAAAGGCCCACATTTGAAGATAAGAAAGGAAGCCCACCGGACTAGTGTCGTGTTAAAAGTCCCAGGTTTGTTCGTCACAAAATCCCGTCATTGCTTGGTCCACACCTCTTAAAAAGCGAGGTTTTAGTACGTCAGTCTTCGAGACTTCAAAACTAAGATAAACTGATATTTCATATCGATGTAGACCAATTCCTTAGTGAATTCAATACGCTCTAACACGATACGATCAATTTGCTCGCTCTTCGAGACTTTCAACGATAAGCACGTTGACATATGGATTTCATTTGTGAAATCTTTCTTACTAATGAGGTATCATACTCAATTAGTATTCACCGCATCGACGCATTTATAAAGTATAATCGCAGCTTGACTTGAAAGTCAACGAAGTCAACATTGATCAACAAAGTCAACGATTTACCTTTAATAATAGTAACTTCTTACTATTTTGTTTTATAACCGAATTTGATCGATTTGAAAACGAAGTCCTATTGCTCGATTTATCTTGTAAATCAGGACTTATAGTTATTTTCGCATTTTTAATAACCCTTTTATAAATAAAACGATTTTGGTATTTTAAAACGTTATAAAATGAACGCTTGTCTCAAACATAGCAATCTATGTTTATAAAATTTTGTAAAATTTAAAAACTGTCCAGAATATTATTTTAGTAAATTTTCATTAATAAACTGTTTAAAAGGGATTTTAAAACCTTTTATATTATCGAAATTTTCGATAATTAGAATAAAATACTAAATGACTTTGAAAATTTATCTAAATTTATAGTGTATTATTATACACTATGGTCCAGAATATGAATTTATGAAATTCATATAATATTGCTTGCTAATTATTTATATATATACATATATATTCACGGTAATTCACAATAATAGGAATAATCATCCAAAATTCCCAAAATTGATATATACTTATAATAACATCCCAACATCAGTATATAATATTTATATAACCCATAGTTCATCATAACTATTTATTTCACAATATGTAACAATATTTACGGTAATACATGATAATTACCAAATAAATAGCAAACAATTTCTAAAATTCTAAATAAATTCCAACATCAATAAACCTCATATTATAACATTGTAAATCATAATATCAACCAAAATAATTTAAATCGTCACCATATGAGCTTGTAATGCTCTCGCTTTTTCGATTAAAATTAGTATTTGGTTTTCAAAATTCAACAATTATATACTATGTTTATACACTATAGTATAGTAATATAACATCATAATATTTATCAAAACTAATTAAATCATCACCTTCAAGAGCAACAAGCTCACGGTTTGTTTGATTTAAAATAGTATTTGATTTCCAAAATTCTAATTAATTTACACAATGCATAAATAATATACTAGAGCATTAAAACACCATTACATGTTCAAAAATAAAATCATACATCAACAAATGTTTTCCTAATGCCTCGCCTTAATTAAATATTAAGCATATGGTTTTCAAAATTCTAATTAAAACATATAACATATAACCAATACATTAAAGCATTAATATGTCATTACAAGCTTGAATAAAATTATACACCATGGTATATTTTGAAAAAGCTCACGTAATATTAAAAATATACCTAGTGGTTTCTAAAATTTTTTTTTCAAATCAAACCATGGATTATAATCATGATAATAAACAATAATCCATCTCTAAAATGCTTAAGAAGTAATCGGTCCTCATAAGAATATTTTTAACCATTTTTTTAAAATTATAACAAGTATATCCTATAGTTTCGAAAATAATATAAGCATGCTAGATCCATTTCAAAAATAATATAAACAATACCATATGTATATTCTAACATATATTCACATATTTGGAAATAGAAATCATCAAGAACAATATATCTCATGCTCAAGAATGTTTAAAACATAGATATATATATATATAACATTCAAATACACAACATATGTATAAGAACATGTTCGATTTTCTGAATAAATGAAGAAATAAATCGTGCTAGGCCTCATGTTTACCTTAGATATGATATAATATCACAGAAACGATATAGTAGCTAGTTGGAAGAGGAAATAGAGAAGAAGAAGAAGAAGTTTCAAAATAATTGGGAGAGCCGGTTCTTTGTTTTGAGAGGAATGGGAGTGAAATGAGTTCAAAATCGGAATGAGGTATAATGAAGTTGTTGAGTGAAGAGTCCCCATCATCTCCCTTCTTCTCTCGATTTTGGCCAAGAGAATGGCACAAAATCTGAATAAAATCTGTAGCAATTGATGGAGGTAGTGATCATTAGTGTAAAAAGGGCTTCATGCATTTGTAAAAAGGCACATCATTGTGCATGAAGGGTAGCCAGTGTTTTGAGTGTGTTTAGGGTGGGATTTAATTTATTTTGTACCATAATACAATGTATTAATCACACATGATCATAGGTATATAATACAAGCCATTAAAATAATTAAATCCAACCTATAGCATATATACTTAAACTACCGATCCCAAAATTAAAAATAGGAAATAAAATACAAATCACACCTATTATTGATACTCATGCCATTTTCGATCCAAATATACATATATACATTATAAATATGATTTAGATATTGAATAATATCATAGGATAAAATTATAGTATTAATTTAGGATAAGAAACCCTAATTTTAAGAATTATGTTTAAATTTATAAAAATCATATCGATTTTAATGATCTAAAACTGATTTCATAGCTTAATAACACTCATATATATCATATTATAAAGTTTAGATACCATATGATAATTTAATAGTGTCATTTCATGAAAACCAAAGTTTATAAACTTAGGTTTTTGAGAATTTCAATATCAAATTATCGAATTTTAATAACTGAAAATTCGATTTTAATAATTAATAATACTGAAATTATATGAAATAATAATAGGAAATTAATTATTATAATTTCCGGCATTAAACTCATTTTCAAAACGTCACTGTACGTTAACGCTCAAAACGCCTCAAACGCTCAAATCGACTCATCTCAAAATGGTCGCAGAAGTTCATACTTACTAAGTAACTTTATTCCATTTAATAAAGGAATTAAGACGGAAATTAATTCCAAGCTTCACCGCCGTAAAATTTCGTGAAAAGTCGACGCTCGACACGCGTTTGACGCTTAAAAAAAATATCGACTTTAATCATTTCGTGAAATATTTCAACTTTAATTCACAATCCTTAGTGAATTATGAAAAGGAATTCGCTTTCTTTGGAATATAACGATATCGTATCGCTATATGGTGGTAAACACAAGGTTAAATGTATTTAAATACATAATATATCTAATATAAAGTCAAAAATTAAAACCCTAATTTTACCGGTTCGTAATACTTTAATTATTCATCAATCTTATATTCGAAATTATAACATATCGAGGTGTAAAAATATTACATACCTTATCTTATCGACAATTTCGGCCTTCAACTTAGGATAAGATATCATTTTCAAAGAGTTTTAAAATATTTCCAACCTTAATCTAAGGTCAAAATTTTCGCCATGTCTATCCAAACCATAGGTTACTTGTTTAATTTGATAACCATCTCTACTTTACACCTAATACATCTTATCTTTATAATTATGACCCTCATTAAATAAAGTATGATATTTATATTCATTTCACACCTAAAATCAATATTTTGGCACTTATATAAATATTATGCCAAATATTTTATTTTCTCCAATTAATAGCTATGTGACATAATATTGATCTTAGATGATAAAATAAATCATAGGAAAATTAATTAAGATCATTTCTATGCACTAAAGTAAAGTTATCGACAATTAATTAGAAATTAAGCATAAATTATCAAACCTTTATTCTTTTCATGAAAAATATTATTTTCATGATGTATTACATAAATATAATGTTTTTGTATCATAAAATAAGTTCTTTGAACAATTCTAGCATTTTTCCTATTATTATCGAAAATTAGGGTTTTGTAGGAATTAAATTTACAAAATTCCATTCTTGCCCTAATTCATGAATTTCGAAATTTTAGTGATTCTTATGAGATAAGATTGATCTTGAAATCATGATATTTATCAAGTATTAAAGGTTGTGCAATTAAATAAATTATTTGATACAAATATCACATAAAATCATAGATCATTTTCGAAAATTGCATAGACTAAGGACAAAATTTTATCTCTTATGATACTTATCACATTTCTACACACTTCTATGAGATAAACATTATCCTAGCTTAGTTACAATCCTTATCTTATCTTTTTATAAAAATATCATAGTAATCTTATCTTAAAATGTCATTTTCAATTTAAAACCCTAGCTTATCCTTCTTATGTCATTTTCGAAAATTATGCTTGCTTCTACAAGATAATTATCTTTGTCATATATCATAACATCTCATCACATATTATTACTTTACTAAAGTGATCACAATTAAATCACAATTAATCCTCAGATATCCATTAAATTTCGAAAATTATAGGTTATACACAAGAAGATACAATTTTTCTTTATCTGAGTAATACTTATCTAGTTAATATCCTATATATACAAAATGACATCTCATCACATAAAATAAAGTGATCTTGATCACAATTTAATCATATATCCACATATGATTCAAAATAATGAAACAAGTAGGAGCAAATATTTCTTTTTCTTCCTTAATGTAATAATATCTCACATATACTTAAAAACATGTTTATTTTCTATAAAAATCTATTTCATGTGAAAAAGATTAAGAAATTTTCGTTTTTCTCAAAATCGGCAACTATCGACGTTCATTTTCATTCTTGTTTCTATCGTAATATTCCTTTTTATTTTTTAAATTTTATACTCAGAAATTCGGGGTATTACATTCTACCCCCCTTAAGAAATTTTGTCCTCGAAATTTACGTATCTTCGTAGCGTTCTCGATTTTCATCGCGTGATCGTCTTTCCAACGTTGTTGCCTCGTATCCATTGATCATCGTATATCCTTAACTATCAACTCATTCCTTTCTTTCTAATCCCTTAAATCTAATATTCTTATGTTCCATACTTCGTAGCATCCTACGACTCAAGATTTCTAACTAATCGTTTATGTTAAATCTATCGTTTCCAAAAGTTGGTAAATCAATCTAATTCATACTTCTTAGCTTCAAGGATTGGATAAAACTTTTCATGACAACTTACAACTGGTATGGTTTCATAATTCAAGACGAACACTTTTAAAGTTTGAATCAATATGTTCTTTGAATGAATAATTGGAAGATAGGGTCCGAAGACCAGATGACGACTACCGAGATGTCTTTGGTCATATGGGTCGGCTGCACCGGCCACAAATACTTCTCAGTCACTTGAGGGCTTGGTTTTAAAAGGACACTTTAAAAACTTTCTGGTTGTAAACTTCTTTCAGAAAAAGTGAGAAATCAAGTGATATCTCAATGAAACTAGGTCATAGAGTTAAATTCTATGACAGAACTTGGGTAATGAATAAAATTTGAAACCTCGTATAACTTGGAATAGGTCATTATTAACTATAAGGGTTATCACATACATGCATCTAAACCTCTACTCATACTACTTGAAAACTCAATTCTTCATTTTAACATTTCAACTTTCTACCAACTGTGGTCTTTCATTCTGTGTAAACCATAATACTAGACTTAACTATTTCTTTGATCATATCTCTATTTGGTTCTAACGAAAAAGTTATAATCAATATGGAGTTTCGTTGCATGTAAACATTCAAATGGCAAGATTATACTCATCTTACTATCGTATATCGTATAATGATATTCACCATCTCTATATCATCATTAAATTCTTTCTATTTCTATCTTTGCTCTTTTAGTTTTCTCTACTTTGTTCTCATTTCCATTCTCTCATTCGTTCTCATGATGGAATAAAATTCTCATAGTTCTTCTTTCTATGTTTTTTCGCAAAAGGGATCATGCGTCTTAAACAGTCTACGTTCTTTTTGGGATAACCTACTCATTGACATGAACAACTTGAAATTGCTAAAGTTTAAATATAACTTGTTTCATAACAATAAATCTCATTGAATTCCATGAATTCAAACATTTCACTCTTGACATATCATTGTCAACTCCTTCTCATATCCCTTTCCTTTTCACAACCTCAAACAACTTTTCAACTACTTTCAACTTTAAACTTCCATTTCCGTACTGGTCGTTTCAATCCGTATCATTCTCATTTCTTAATAAGACAATCACTACTTATAAACAATACTTAGTACATAACTTCAATAAACATCTCATAGACACTTATCTTATTCCTTACTTAACATTCTATTCCCCAAGTTCGTATATTGTTCTAGATTAATTCGTGTAAGCAATAGTCGATTCAAAATTCTGTCGCGTAGAATTTCAAATGAAGATACTATGCCCATGTCACAAGTGACATTTGTTTATCGATGCTTCCATTCCTCCACGTGGCATCCCAATTCACATAAGTCAAATCGGACTTAAAAGCGTTCTAAGTTCTCAAGTTCTCGTGGTTCATCAAGCACTACGACATAGAGAAAATCTTAGGATTTCGTTCATTCTAAGTTCTTTGTAAAAGTGATCGTGAAACTTAGAGCATATCTATGTTCTTTTGGAAAAACAAACTTTTTTTTTTAAAAACAAACTTCCTACCTCCATTACTTTTCATAAACAACATTGTATTCATACGTTCTGACATATAACTCTATATATGCCCATCATCAATACTCACATACTAACTGGGTATGAGCTTTAACTTCTTTCAATTTCATCATAACAAAATGATCACATACCAACCGGGTATGAACTTATACTTCTTCAGACAAACCACTTGTTTGCCTTATCATCAATGAATTATCAAAATTCAAAGCTATTCACTTTCTATTTCAACGGCATGTCCACTTTAAAAACATTTTTCACTCAACTTTCTCTAAACATAACTTTTCAAAACTTTTAAACCCATACCTTTCTTATCGAACTCTCTTTCCTTCTTTGGTTGAGCGTGATGAGCAGGGCGTTGGCGGTGATGATCGCTTCATAAAAAGTCTAGTGATTCAAGCCAGACTTTGGGTAGAAAGAATATTTTTGGTTCAAAGCAAACGAACTGCTCTGATACCACTCTGTCACAGCCCGGTTTGGCAAATCCTTACCGGACCGTGACTTGGGGTTTGGATTAAGTATTTATGAAAGAATAAGGTTTCCAACTCATTTCCTCTACGAAGAAATATAGATGTTTCTAAACATGAACGAGAATCATGATGGATCAAAATAGCTTATATATATATAAGATGGTTTCAAGGTTCTACCAAAACAGTAGCTTTTACAAGGCTTAACATAGTAACAAACTATAAAAGAGTTCAAGAGATTGGCAGCGGAATAAAACGTGTGAGATATGCATTCTCAAGGTGAACCAAAATACTTCATACTTCTTGACAAAGATTTCGCTCAACTCCCCGCCTGCTCCATCACTCGCTCAACTGCACATTTAAAAACAATATGCGGTCGAGACCCCATTCCGACCAACCCGGACCTGGAGGGCTTACTAGTACTAGGAGTAGTATTTATGGGTTACATGGATAAAATAGAGATGCATAAAATAAACTAACATGCTTGAATGTAATATGAGATGATGTTATAATGTTTTTGAAAGGTTTAGCCATCGGACCCCAAAACTGGCCCGATCCGACGGGCCTCAATAGTTTATAAACATAAAGCGTAAATAAGGGAGTTCAGAGTATAGCAATGAAAGTGTGTGAATACATATACGACGATATGCATTCAAGGTATAAACCACAAATTCAAGTAAATCGGTCAAGGACACCGGACCTCAACACATTCCCCATCATCACTATCGAGCTCAACCGCACATTTAAAAACAACATGCAGGCTAAGTACAAGAAATTGCACTTAGTGGACTCATGCCAAAACATTTGATAGAATTTGGATTACCGCCAATATCGGGTAAGTCACAGTGGTTTTAGTTAAAATGCCTCAGGCTTACCAAATCATTTTCGTCAGAAACATAGCTCGCCGAGCATTTTCGTGTGTATGGTCCGTATCTCATAGTCACAATACATAATAATAATAAATAATAAACGCCGAGAGTGAGGCCTCCCATCTACGACGCCGTGACCGCCGTAATCCCGCACAAAGACACAAATACTGCAAGCATATGTTAACACAACAGATAGTTCCAACCTTCACGCCAATCCTAGCTGTGCATTTATCATCCCAAGCACAGACCCGACATTAAAAAGGTGGGTGCTACCACAACAATTGATATAATAGTTCCAACTATCTCCACATTTCTACCCGGCATAACAGATAGATCCATACACAAAACGAAATATTTTCGCGTGTAATGCAAGAAACATTGTGATAACAACAGTAAAATAAGCATCAGAATAAACTCATTTGAAATAACAAGAAAGTCACATTTTAGTGGGTAAGAAAAGGCCCACATTTTGAAGATAAGAAGCCCACCGACTATGGTTCGTTGTAAAGTCCCAGTTCGCTCGCTCGTCAAAATCCCGTCACTGCTTCAAGGCCCACACCTTTACGAAAAAGCGAGGCTTTAGTACGCCGCTCAAGTCTCTCGAGACTTTCGAAAACTAAGATAAACTTCGATATTTCATATCGATGTGAGACCGAATTCTTAGTGGATTCAATACGCCTCTAACACGATACGATCGACTTTTCTCGCCTCGAGATACGCTCAACGATAAGCACGCTTTTCGATATATGGATTTCATTTGGGAAATCTTTTCTTACTAATGAGGTATCATACTCAATTAGTATATCTTACGCGCATCGACGATTTATAAATGTATAATCGCACGCTTGACTTGAAAAGTCAACGAAGTCAACATCGGTCAACAAAGTCAACGATTTTGACTTTTAAATAGTAAGCTCTTACTATTTTGTTTTATAAATCGAATTTGATCGATTTGAAAACGTAAAGTCCTAACTTCCGATTCATCGCAGTAAATCAAGGACTTATAAATAATTTCAAGATTTTAATAAACCTTTTATAAATAAAAGGCGATTTTGGAATTTAAAACGTTATAAATGAACGCTTGTCTCAAACATAGCAATCTATGTTTATAAAATTTTGTAAAATTTAAAACTGTCCAGAATATTAATAGACATATATTTTATTAATAAACTGAATTAAAAGGATTTTAAAACCCTTTTAAATTATCGAAATTTTCGATAATTAGATTAAAAATACTAAATGACCTTTGAAAAATTTTCTAAATTAATATAGTGCATTATTATACACTATGGTCCAGAATATGAATTTATCAAATTCATATGATATTATTTGCTATTTATTTATATATATACATATATATCATTACGGTAATTCCAATAAATAGGGAATAATTATCCAAAAATTTCCAAAATTGATATATACCTATTATAATATCCCAACATCAATCTATATCATTAATATAACCTATAGTTCATCATAACCATTTATTTCACAATATATAACAATATTCACGGTAATAACTTGATAATTACCAAATAATTAGCAAACAATTTCTAAAATTCCAAATAAATTCCAACATGATTAAACATTATACTATAACATTATAACATCATAATACCAACCAAACCAATTGAAATCATCACCATATGAGCTTGTAAGCTCTCGGCTTTTTGATTATTTTGGTTTTGGTTTTCAAAATTCCAACAATTATATACTATGTTTATACACTATAGTATAGTAATATAACATCATAATATTTATCAAAACTAATTAAATCATCACCTTCAAGAGCAACAAGCTCACGGTTTATTTGATTTAAAATAGTATTTGATTTCCAAAAATTCTAATTAATTCACACAATGCATAAATAATATACTAAAGCATTAAAACACCATTACATGTTCAAAAATAAAATCATACACCAACATATACCATCACAATGCTCTCGGCCCTCTTGAAATAAATAGCAATTGATTTTCAAAAATTCTAATTAAATCATAGAACATATAATCAAGGTTCTAAAGCATTAATATGTCATTATATGATTAAAATAAAATTTATACATCATGGTACATTTGAGAAGCTCACAGTATTTCTAAATAATTAAGCTGTGGTTTTCCAAAATTGCTAAATAAATTCCTATGATCTCTAAACATGATATAAAACAATATTCCATTCCTAAAACATTCATGAAGTAATCGGTCATCATTAATTTATTTTTATCATTTTCAAAAATTATTTTAAGCATGTCATATGGTTCAAATTTATATATACATGCTAGATCCATTCAAAATTAAATAATCAATACCATATGTTTATTCTAACATATATTCATATATTTGGAAATATAAATCATCAAGAACAATATATCTCATGCTCTAGAACATTAAAACACATTTGTAGATATATATATATAGCATTCAAACATACATAAATATATACAAGAGCATGCTCGATTTTTCTCGAATAAATGAGGATATAATCGATACTATGGCCTTATTTACCTTGGGTATGGTATAGAATCAAAGAACAATGTAAGGTGTGAAGGTTTAGGAGAAGAAATGGAGAAGAAGAAGAGGATGAAGCTTTCAAAATTGGGAGGGGTCATCGATTCGATTTTTTAAAACGGGAGAGAAATGAGAGAGTAATGAGAGTGTTGAGTGTTTGTAATGTGTGTTGAGTGTATGGCTTGAATGGGAAGAGTCCTCCCCTACTACTCTCTCTCCTCTCTCTCGATTTTGGCCAAGAAATGGCACAAAATCTGCAGCTCAATGATGACAATTAGTGTGATGATTAGGCTAAGTGAAAAGGCTTCATGCATTGGGTAGTTAAAAAGGTGCATCATCATTGTTCATAGGGTGGCCGCGTTTTGGGGTGTTGGGAGCTGATTTAAATTTTGTTACACTATAATACTAGATATTAATCATATTATAATCATAGATATATAATACATGCCATTAAAATAATTAAATCAACCATATAACACAATTTTCAAAATACCGATAGAAATTTTGAGAAAATAGGATAAAATATAAATCACACCTATTATTGATACTCATGCCATTTTCGATCCAAATATACATATATACATCATAATATATGATTTAGATATTGAATAATAGCATAGGATAAAATTATAGCATTAATTTATGCATAAGAAACCCTAATTTCTATAATTAGGTTTCGAAAATTATAATTATAAGCTATCGAGTTTTAATGTTCCAAAAACTGATTTCATAGCTTAATAACACTCATATATATCATATTATAAAGTTTAGATACCATAGGATAATTTAATGGTGTCATTTCATGTGAAAAACCAAAGTTTATAAACTTAGGGTTTTCAAAAATTTCAATACCAAAATATCGAATTTAATAACTGAAAATTCGATTTTAATAAATATTAATACTGAAATTATATAAATAATAATAGGAAATTAATTATTATAATTCCCGAGCATTAAACTCATTTTTCAAAACGCCTCAGACGCCGACGCTCAAAACGCCTCAAACGCTCAAAATCGACTCATCTCAAAATGGTCGCAGAAGTTCATACTTACTAAATAAATATATTCCTTTAATAAAGGAATTAAGATGGAAATTAATTCCAAGCTTCACCGCCGTAAAATTTCATGAAAAGTCGACGCTCGATACGCTTTCGACGTTAAAATATATCGACGAATCATTTCGTAATATTTCAATCCTTTAATTCACAATCCTTAGTGAATTATGAAAGGAATTCGTTATAACGATATCGTATCGAAATCACAAGATTCGATGTCGTAAAAGATAATATACGGTAAAACCCTAATTACGGGTTTAGAAAACCGTAATCGATATTCGCTTTTTCGAATATTACATTCCACCCCTTACGAAAAATTTCGTCCCGAATTTGTATACCTTTAGAAAATAGATCGGGTATTTTCTCTCATCGCTTCTTCAAGCTCCCACGTGGCTCTCTTCGTCGTGGTGTCTCCACAAAGACTTTGACTAACGGAATCGACTTGCTCCGTAGTTGTTGGACTTGTGGTCAAGTATGGCTGCGGGTTCTTCCTTATAGCTCATGTCCGCCCGAGGATCACGCCGCCTTGGTGAATCACGTGCTTTGGGTCGTGAACGATTTTCGAATTGTGAGACGTGAAAACATTATGGACATTTCCTAGGTTCGCGGAAGAGCCAACCTATAAGCCATCGGACCTATCCTTTCTAGATCTCATAAGGTCCTATGAAACGGGTCTAAGCTTTCCTTCGTGCCAAACCCGACAATCCTTTCATGGAGAGACCTTAAGAAATACTTTGTCTCCATCCTCAAATCAGTAGTTCTGATCTCACGCAGATCGTCAGAAGATTTCTGTCGTCCCGAGCCTCTTTATCCTCATCCTAATTTGTCGAACGATTTCGATCATTTCGCCACCGCATCGTGCCCTATGACTTTTCTCTCACCGACTTCATCCCAATAAAGTGGTGATCTACACTTCGCCATACAAGGCTTCAGATGGGGCCATGCCGATCGTCGCTGATAATCGTTGTTGTAAGCAAATTCAATCGAGGTAAAATCTCTTCCCATTTTGCACCTTGATCCAAAACTACGCTCTAAGCATATCTTCTAGCTGCTTGATCGCTCTTCCGATCGTCCATCGGTTTGTGGGTGGAATGTCAGATCAAGTTTAACTGCACTCAGCTCTTCTCTCGCAAGCTAATCCAAAATCTGGATGTGAACTTGGAGTCTCGATCGAGGTAATAGATTTGGCACCCCATGTAGTCGCACAATTTCCTTAACGCATACCGGGCCAACTTATCGATCCATAAGTGCTTTGAATAGGTAGAAAGTGAGCACTTTTGGTAAGTCTATCCACAATTACCCATATGGTCGTGTTTCCTCTTTTCGATTTGGGTAAGCTTGTAACGAAATCCATCGTTATATCGTCCCACTTCCATTCGGGATTTCCAACGGTTGTAACTTCCCGTAGGGTCGCTGGTGTAGGCCTTCACTTGTCGACAAACAAGACAATGTTTCTACTAAAGAAGCTATGTCTCGCTTCACGCCTTCCCACCAAAATTTTTCCTTCGTGTCCCGGTACATCTTAGTACCGCTCGGTGGGCGGTGTAGGCGACGTGAGCCTCACTCATGATTTCGCTCAAGCTCGTCGTCAGAACGCATATCCTACCTTCAAACAATAAGGCGTTATCGCGCTCTTGAAATTTTCAATCCTTCGCACCTTAGTCTTTCTGATCTTTTCCAACTTTTCCTCCATCCTTCGTCTCGACAATTCTTTTCTTAGATCGATGTCGCGTGAGTGTAGCGACACAATTTCACAATTGTCCCGGTGGTTCCACCAGCTCAATCTTCATTCGCCAAACTCTTCAACGAGTTTTTCCTCTTGTACAAAGAGACATCCTAACTTGGTATGGGTCTTACGACTCAAGCGCCACTACTACATTCGCCTTGCCCGGTGATAGTTAATACCACAATCGTAATCTTTACTAATTCAAGCCATCTTCTTTGTCTCATATTCAGATCTCTTTGTTCAAGAAATACTTCAAACTCTTATGATCCGTGAAGATCTCACATCTCACACCATAGAGATGGTGTTCCAAATTTTAGGCATGAACCACACCGCTAATTCCAAATCGTGGGTGGGTAGTTCAGTTCGTGGGGTCCGAGTTGTCGGATGCATAAGCTATCACCTTTCCTTCTTGCATCAAAACACAACCCACCCAGCCTTAGATGCGCTCAGATAGACCACGCACTTTGTCCGCTTCGACCGCTAGAACCGTGCACCGGTCAATTTTTCTTCGAGTATTTGAAAACTCGCCTCGCACTCCTCACCAATTGAACTTGATTCTTTCCGAGTAGTCGGGTTATGGCCTTGCAATCTTGGAGAATCCTTCGATGAATCTCCTATAGTAGCCAGCTAATCCTAGGAAACTTCTAATTTCGTGCTGCGTCTTTGGTGATTTCCATTCCTGCACGGCCTCTACTTTGGCTGGATCTACTTTTATGCCTTCAGCAGACACGATGTGTCCAAGGAACATAACTTCCTTCAGCCAAAACTCACATTTGCTAAACTTAGCAAAGAGTCTTTCATTTCTCAAGGTTTGCAAAACCGTCCGTAGATGTTCCTTATGATCCTCTTCATTCTTTGAGTAGATAAGGATATCATCTATGAAGACCAAAACAAATTTATCCAGAAATGGATGGAATACTCTGTTCATGAGGTCCATGAATACGGTTGGTGCATTGGTTAATCCGAATGGCATAACTATGAATTCATAGTGGCCATATCTCGGTTCGGAATGCGCCTTAGGTACATCCTCGCATCAGATTTTCACTGATGGTATCCTCGACTTAAGATCAATTTTAGAGAATACACCCGCCTCGCAATTGATCAAACAGTCATCAATTCGGTAAAGGGTATTTGTTCTTTAGTGTCATCTTATTTAGCTCCCTATAATCGATGCACATCCTCAAAGAACCATCCTTTTCTTAACAAACAAAACAAAGCGCCCCAAGGTGAAACACTCGCCTAATGAATCCTAGATCCAAAAGCTCGATTTGGATTTTCAGCTCTTCTAGCTCCTTGGGGCCATCCTATAGGCGCCTTCGACACTCGGGCTGATCCTGGCTCCAAGTCGATGGTAAACTCTAGTTGTCTATCAGGAGGTAGTCCTGGTAGATTTTCGGGAAATACGTCCGGAAATTCTTGGACAACTTCAATGTCTTCTACCCGCGCTTCGGGTTTATCCTCATCGTTTAAATAAACAAGGAATGCATGGCATCCCTTCTGGTTCATCATCCTCCTAGCTTGTAGTGCTGATACTATCGGGACTCTTCTTCCCATGCTGATCCCGTGGAAGTGCGTAGTTTCTTGTCCGGGAAAGTGAAACGAAATTTTCCTTTCCTTACAGAGAATCGTGGAATGATTCTTAGCTAACCAGTCCATTCCGAGGATTATGTCTACATCGTCCATGGGTATTATGTTTAGATTGTTAGCCAGAACCTTAAGTGATCCTAATGTCAACTCTAGGTTCGAGCAAAAGTGTGTAATACCATAATCCCCTATAGGCGATGAGATTCTCATATCCGGCTCGACTTTTCGCACCTAAGGCCCAAGATTTCACGCATGATTTTGCAATAAAAGAATGCGAAGCACCCAGATCGAACAATACTATAATGTAGGTTGAGTAGAACTCCCATACCGCCAAGTTTTCTTGGTTCGCTCGCTCGCCTCCTATGCAGGCGTAGGCTCTAGCCCGAGCCGGCCGAGGCCGACGGGCGCCGGTCCCGCTGATTCGGCGGTTGTTGCTCGCCTGTTGCCGCCGCTGGCGCTGGCGCGTGGTCGACGCCCGCCGTTGTTGGGCGGTTGCCGCCACCGCCGCTTGGGTTTTTGTTGCGCGTGGCCGCCATTGTTGCGGCCGCTGGAGTTGTTGTCGAGGTTGGGGCCGCCACCGGAGTTGTGGGGTTAATGAAACCGCCGCGCGGCCGGGTTGAAGTCAGATAGCCCTTAATGGTCGAAATTGCCCGTTGGTTCGGTCTTACATCCGAACGTGATATCGGGCAATTGTGGCGAATGCCCGCTTGCCCCGCACTTATAACAGCCTACCACGCTTGCCGTGCACACACCCTTGTGTGTCCTATGGCATCGAGGGCATTGAGGTGTCCTCGATCGCTCATGTGGTCCCCTTTGGTGGAGCATAAGTCGCCTCTTCCAGCCTTGTCCTTGTGGCGCTGCGCCTCCTCGCCACGGGCGCCAGGACTCAAGGCCCCAAAGTTCCCGCGGTTGTTATTCCGCGGTTGGGTTCCCATTTCCTTTCCTCCGTCCGTGCATTGGTGTCCGAGACGCCACCGACTTATTTTCGGTCATGGTCACTTATATCTAAAGCTCGTGCAAGAGCTTCAGTAGGATGTGTCTCCATGGCTGGCAAGAGACATGCGTATCTCCATTCTTAGCCCTGCCCTGAACTTTTCCGACATTTTCAAATCGGTGTCTACCAGTTCCGGTGCATATCTCGACATTTCGCAGAAGGTGCGATCATAGTCGGTCACGGTCATCCTTTCTTGTTTTAGCAGGAAAAATTCCTGCTCCTTCTTCCTCTTATAGCTTTTAGGGATGTACTTTTCATACAGCTCCCTCTTGAAATCCTCCCACGAGAATTCCTCAAGTCGCTCAATTAAAAGTCTTCTTTCCGCCTCCCACCGTAAGTCACCGGTCCGATCAATGGAAGGTAACACACGACAACCTTTCCTGCTGCACCTTAAAAGGTAAAACTGCTCAATGGCCCTAACCCATTGTTCGGCTTCTTCCGGCTACCTTTCCCGTTAAAGATGTGAGGTTCTGCCTTAGAAACATTTCTTCGATCCGCGATCGGTTTGAGGTGGAGGTGGTGGTTGGGGAATTTCTTCCTGCTCTTGCTCGGGATCCTACCCTTCCTCTTGGCCTTCCCGACCTCGACCTCGGGTTCCCGCCCCGATTCCTTCTGAGGCATGCCGCTATAGAAAACAGTAATCATTAGCACTTATTCTTTTCACAACTCAACATACACCAACGCTATTATGGCTTTATCAGAAAACGATTCCAAATGTAATATCATTCTTAACAAACATAACTTGCCGCAAAAGCCCTATTAGGTCATGTATATATATATATCCAAAATTTCTCCATAGGTGGATGTTCAACCAACGGTTATACAAAAGAAAAGTAAACATAAGTCCCGCCCACACGGCCTTCCAAAAGCTAAGGTTCTAAGTCCAACACTAAAGATTAAACATAGGAAAAGGAAAACAATGTGCTTAACACAAAAAAAATCTCCTTAAGCTTCGCTGTGGTCTACATCATGCGCCCTCCCACCGTCCGCCCTCCTGGGTCTTCCTCCTCCTGAGTCGCCCTCGCCGTCTCGAAATGTCCATGCGGGCGGCCCCTCGATGGACCGGCTCCATCGCTTTCCACCATCGGTATGTCTCGCAGGGGTTAAGAGCGCTCGCTGCATTCACCCGATGCTCGTAGTCATGGCGGATCGGGCCGTAGCCACCGCGACATCTGCTACCCTCATCCGTGCCGTCCGACCGGAAGTGCTCGACCGGTGGTACGGCCGGGACCATAGGTGGTGGAGGTGGTACCGTGGACGACGGGTGTCCGCTGTGTGGGGTGGAAATACCGCCTCCCAAGGCTCGGGCGGCCGCCTCTCTCAGCGAGCAGCCTTCCTCGTCAAAAGGAAAGGAGGCACGATCGGGTCAATCGCCTCGAACCTCTGTAAAGCCACTCGCGACTCATCCCGCCTGTATACTCGGGAGGAGGTAGGGTCCTCTCGGTGCTGCCTCAGAATGCCGTACACGTAAGTCGTGACTCACGAACGCGCGATCTCCCACCAAGTCGTAGCCGCCCATCGCCCGTAGATGTAATCTCCGATATCTCTCGAGCATACCCATCCAGTGTGGGAGTATCGCTAGTAGGCGCTGGATGCCATCATAATCGGCCACGCCTGGCTCGGGCGCCTCCAAAGACGGAGGTAATATGCCAAGAACTCACCCAAGTCTTCCCAACAAGACATCCACCGAGCGATAAATACTCACCTCCTCCTCCGGGGTGGGGTG
Source organism: Salvia rosmarinus (assembly GCA_036937905.1). NCBI lineage: Eukaryota > Viridiplantae > Streptophyta > Magnoliopsida > Lamiales > Lamiaceae > Salvia > Salvia rosmarinus. The sequence goes on from JAODLM010000883.1 coordinate 22,854, forward strand.
TGGTCCAATCCTCCTCCTCGCGAGATATCTCATCCTCCATCCGTCACTTAACAAAACTAACATAAGTCAACTATCGCCATCTCAAAAAAGAAAAGGATATCTTAAACGTAACGTGAAGCAACTAGATAAGGTCAAGCAAGTCTATAAGGTAGGTAACATCATACTGCACAATACTCACCACAACTTACCTTCTTAGTCTTACCCAAACGTATACATAAGCCAACAACATCTTAATATAAGCTACGAGATCCTTATTCTATACCAAACACTCGAACTAGAGTTCAACGGACTCTATCGTATTCTGGAGGCAGAATTAGGATTCTGTTCTTCATAACAAATGAAGATCAGTGCGTTAGGAGTACGCAGGTGAAAACCATGCGTAAATCGGAGTCCTAACGAGAGAGATCTAGCTAAAACAAATCTACTGCGCAGTGCAGGAAATTTGCGCGATCGTGCCAAATTGCAAATCGAGACGTATGTCGACGTAATACGTCTACCATCTTCGGGTTTTTAAGTTGAGGCTGAACATTCTGAAGCCGTAAGTGGCGTCCATTTTGTGTTGATGCTCACTCATGTCAAGTAGTGATGGAGTGCCGACGCCATTCGCCTTAAAGGTCGAGGTCGCCCTCGCCCATCCTTCTCGCCGCCTTCCGCCGCTCGTGCTCGAGGTATCGTTACTTTCATTCTTCCTATCGCTCTTTCGCTCGCATAAGGAAAAGAAGTTCGATTTCTATGTTCTTTCACGATACGTGAACATGCTCCTTAGAGTCTAAGTTCGCCTTATGATAACATATCGCTCATCATAAATAAAATTTTGAAAGTCGGAGGTAAAGTTTTATTTGCAATTCGGTAGTATGATTTCAAAAGATAGTCATGATCAACTCATATATATATTCAAAATGAATTTGTTCATTTCATGTTTGATCATTCAACTCGATACTACCATACACTTCCTTCTCAATACTTGAGCAATTGTATTGGTTCAATTCAAAAAATTTGGAAAAATTTTCTTCTAAATTTCAAAAATTTTCATAATCATAAAATTTCTCAAAAAGTTCTTCTAACTTCTCATCATGCAGAAATTTTCCATTTCATGAGTTTGAGAAAGAAATGCAGTTACCTTTTTCCCGGTTGAGCTCGATGTGATGGAGTGTTGAGGGGAGTCAGTTGGTTTCTAGAAGTCCAGTGACTCGATCTAGACTTAGAATAAAAGGTTTTGGGTTTACAAAGAGCAAAAGCGCCTCGATACCACTTCTGTCACGACCCCATTCCGGACCAACCCGGACTGGAGGGCGACTAGTACTAGGAGTAGTATTTATGGGTTACATGGATAAAATAGAGGTGCATAAAAATAAACTAACATGCTTGAACAGAATATGAGATGATGTTATAATGTTTTTGAAAGGTTTAGCCATCGGACCCCAAAACTCGCCCGATCCGACGGGCCTCAATAGTTTATAAACATAAAGCGTAAATAAGGGAGTTCAGAGTATAGCAATGAAAGTGTGTGAATACATATACGACGATATGCATTCAAGGTATAAACCACAAATTCAAGTAAATCGGTCAAGGACACCGACTCCTCAACACATTCCCCATCATCACCATCGAGCTCAACCGCACATTTAAAAACAACATGTGGCTAAGTACAAGAAATTGCACTTAGTGGACTCATGCCAAAACATTTGATAGAATTTGGATTACCGCCAATATCGGGTAAGTCACAGTGGTTTTAGTTAAAATGCCTTCAGGCTTACCAAATCATTTTCGTCAGAAACATAGCTCGCCGAGCATTTTTTCGTGTGTATGGTCCGTATCTCATAGTCACAATACATAATAATAATAAATAATAAACGCCGAGAGTGAGGCCTCCCATCTACGACGCCGTGACCGCCGTAATCCCGCATAAAGACACAAATACTCTGCAAGCATATGTTAACACAACAGATAGTTCCAACCTTCACGCCAATCCTAGCTGTGCATTTATCATCCGCACAGACCCGACATTAAAAAGGTGGGTGCTACCACAACAATTGATATAATAGTTCCAACTATCTCACAATTTCTACCCGGCATAACAGATAGATCCATACACAAAACGAAATATTTTGGCGGTGTAATGCAAGAAACATTTGATAACAACTTGTAAAATAAGTGTCAGAATAAACTCATTTGAAATAACAAGAAAGTCACATTTTAGTGGGGTAAGAAAAGGCCCACATTTTGAAGATAAGAAAAAGCCCACCGACTATGGTTCGTTGTAAAAGTCCCAGTTCGCTCGCTCGTCAAAATCCCGTCCGCTTTCGTTAGGCCCACACCTTTACGAAAAAGCGAGGCTTTAGTACGTCGCTCAAGTCTCTCGAGACTTTCAAAACTAAGATAAACTTCGATATTTCATATCGATGTGAGACCGAATTCCTTAGTGGATTCAATACGCCTCAACACGATACGATCGACTTTTCTCGCTCCTCGAGATACGCTCAACGATAAGCACGCTTTTTCGATATATGGATTTCATTTGGGAAATCTTTTCTTACTAATGAGGTATCATACTCAATTAGTATATCTTACGCCGCATCGACGATTTATAAATGTATAATCGTACGTTTGACTGAAAAGTCAACGAAGTCAACACTGGTCAACAAAGTCAATGATTTTGACTTTTAAATAGTAAGCTCTTACTATTTTGTTTTATAAATTGAATTTGATCGATTTGAAAACGTAAAGTCCTAACTTCCGATTCATCGCGTAAATCAAGGACTTATAAATAATTTCGCATTTTTAATAAACCTTTTTATAAATAAAAGGCGTATTTTGGAATTTAAAACGTTATAAAATGAACGTTTGTCTCAAACATAGCAATCTATGTTTATAAAATTTTGTAAAATTTAAAAACTGTCCAGAATATTAATAGACATATATTTTATTAATAAACTGAATTAAAAGGATTTTAAAACCCTTTTAAATTATCGAAATTTTCGATAATTAGATTAAAAATACTAAATGACCTTTGAAAAATTTTCTAAATTAATATAGTGCATTATTATACACTATGGTCCAGAATATGAATTTATCAAATTCATATGATATTATTTGCTATTTATTTATATATATACATATATATCATTACGGTAATTCCAATAAATAGGGAATAATTATCCAAAAATTCCCAAAATTGATATATACCTATTATAATATCCCAACATCAATCTATATCATTAATATAACCTATAGTTCATCATAACCATTTATTTCACAATATATAACAATATTCACGGTAATAACTTGATAATTACCAAATAATTAGCAAACAATTTCTAAAAATTCCAAATAAATTCCAACATGATTAAACATTATACTATAACATTATAACATCATAATACCAACCAAACCAATTGAAATCATCACCATATGAGCTTGTAAGCTCTCGGCTTTTTTGATTATTTTTGGTTTTTGGTTTTCAAAAATTCCAACAATTATATACTATGTTTATACACTATAGTATAGTAATATAACATCATAATATTTATCAAAACTAATTAAATCATCACCTTCAAGAGCAACAAGCTCACGGTTTATTTGATTTAAAATAGTATTTGATTTCCAAAAATTCTAATTAATTCACACAATGCATAAATAATATACTAAAGCATTAAAACACCATTACATGTTCAAAAATAAAATCATACACCAACATATACCATCACAATGCTCTCGGCCCTCTTTAAATAAATAGCAATTGATTTTCAAAAATTCTAATTAAATCATAGAACATATAATCAAGGTTCTAAAGCATTAATATGTCATTATATGATTAAAAATAAAATTTATACATCATGGTACATGTTTAAGAAGCTCACGGTATTTCTAAATAATTAAGCTAGGGTTTTCCAAAATTGCTAAATAAATTCCTATGATCTCTAAACATGATATAAAACAATATTCCATTCCTAAAACATTCATGAAGTAATCGGTCATCATTAATTTATTTTTATCATTTTCAAAAATTATTTTAAGCATGTCATATGGTTCGAAATTTATATATACATGCTAGATCCATTCAAAAATTAAATAATCAATACCATATGTTTATTCTAACATATATTCATATATTTGGAAATATAAATCATCAAGAACAATATATCTCATGCTCTAGAACATTAAAACACATTTGTAGATATATATATATAGCATTCGAACATACATAAATATATACAAGAGCATGCTCGATTTTTCTGGAATAAATGAGGATATAATCGATACTATGGCCTTATTTACCTTGGGTATGGTATAGAATCAAAGAACAATGTATGGTGTGAAGGTTTAGGGAGAAGAAATGGAGAAGAAGAAGAGGATGAAGCTTTCGAAAATTGGGGAGGGGTCATCGATCGTTTTAAAACGGGAGAGAAATGGAGAGAGTAATGAGAGTGTTGAGTGTTTGTAATGTGTGTTGAGTGTATGGCTTGAATGGGAAGAGTCCTCCCCTATACTTCTCTCCCTCTCTCTCGATTTTGGCCAAGAAATGGCACAAAATCTGCAGCTCAATGATGACAATTAGTGTGATGATTAGGCTAAGTGAAAAGCTAAGCCATGCATTGGGTAGAAAAAAGTGGATGCATTGTTCATGGGTGGTCGGCTTTTGGGGGGTGTTGGGAGCTGATTTTAATTTTTGTTACACTATAATACTATGTATTAATCATATTATAGGTCATAGATATATAATACATGCCATAAAATAATTAAATCAACCAATAACACAAAAATGGGCATTACCGATTTTAATTTTGAGAAAATAGGATAAAAATTATAAATCACACCTATAATTGATACTCATGCCATTTTCGATCCAAATATACATATATACATCATAATATATGATTTAGATATTGAATAATAGCATAGGATAAAATTATAGCATTAATTTATGCATAAGAAACCCTAATTTCTATAATTAGGTTTCGAAAATTATAATTATAGGCTATCGAGTTTTAATGTTCCAAAAACTGATTTCATAGCTTAATAACACTCATATATATCATATTATAAAGTTTAGATACCATAGGATAATTTAATGGTATCATTTCATGCCAAAAACCAAAGTTTATAAACTTAGGGTTTTCGAAAATTTCAATACCAAATTATCGAATTTTAATAACTGAAAATTCGATTTTAATAAATATTAATACTGAAATTATATAAAATAATAATAGGAAATTAATTATTATAATTTCCTGAGCATTAAACTCATTTTTCAAAACGCCTCAGACGCCGACGCTCAAAACGCCTCAAACGCTCAAAATCGACTCATCTCAAAATGGTCGCAGAAGTTCATACTTACTAAATAAATATATTCCTTTAATAAAGGAATTAAGATGGAAATTAATTCCAAGCTTCACCGCCGTAAAATTTCATGAAAAGTCGACGCTCGATACGCTGTTGACGTTAAAATATATCGACGAATCATTTCGTAATATTTCAATCCTTTAATTCACAATCCTTAGTGAATTATGAAAGGAATTCGTTATAACGATATCGTATCGAAATCACAAGATTCGATGTCGTAAAAGATAATATACGGCAAAACCCTAATTACGGGTTTAGAAAACCGTAATCGATATTCGCTTTTTCGAATATTACATTACGCATTGAATCATAATTTGATATCTAACTCGTCACGTCATCGACTTTACTTCTCATCTTACGTTTATACTCCAATTCTACGTATTCACAGTCTTATTCTCATAAGTCTCAACTTCTCTACGTATCACATCGTATGATCCACATAGCACATATCAAAAGTCATCATAATCTTTCATTTTCACAATTTTTGAAAATTTCCATATATATATATATATATTTTAAAATCTTAATTATTTCACATAATATGTTATTATCATCATATATCAATAATATGACATAATATTTATCATATACAACTTGTACATCAATATTTCATGCTTTAGCTATTTTCGAAATTATTATCTCATAATTTTCAATATTTTTCCAAAATTTTCACATAAAATCATACAATTTCAAACATGGATAACTATCATTATTTCATGTTTAAATCAACAATTAAAATTCATGTACATCAACATATGATTCATGCTTATTTTCGGTCATATCATAGTGTTTTTACTACATACTTTATGTTGTACTAAATTAATAATTCATGCTTATAAACGTCATATAAACATATTTAATTCATTACTTCGACATATAGCATAAATTTCACGTATTTCACATAATTTTCGAAAGCATGTAACAAAACATATCACATATGATTTTCTAATATTTTTGCATAAAATAATAGGAGTAGTAAGGTTTCTAACCTTCTATTTGTTTTCGGCCGACGTCGACGATGTTTTCTATCTACGATCGAAGAGAACTTTTGGGAAACTCTCTATTTTCTCTCTTCTTTTCTCTCTATTTTCTTAGTATTTTCGGCTATATGGTGGTATAAGGGGGGTGGTCTCCTATTTATAGAGTTTATAAAGTGTATTTAATCATTACTTTATAAAATATCTTAATATAAAGTCAAAAATTATAACTCCTTTATCTTCTTAATTTTCGAACCCTATGAGTTGTCTATGAGTCATTTTTGATCTTATCCTATACTTTAATTATTCATCATATCTTATCTTTTTGAAATTATAACATATCTAGGTGTAAAAATCAAAATTACTACTCATACCTTATCTTATTGACAATTTCGGCCTCCTTCTTTCATAAGAGACAATTATTTTATTTTATCCTATAGTTTATTATGTTATTTTATTATTTAATTAATATATATCTTATACTTATCATAAAATAAATAAATCATCACTTTATATAATGTTTATGTAATTTTCGGTCACTTCTTGTTCCTTAGGATAGAATTTAATTTTTTTCTATATCATATACTTTAATATTATCATGTAATAATATCACATTTGAAAAGTCAAAGTTTTCAACTTAGGATAAGATATCATTTTCAAAGAGTTTTAAAAATATTTCCAACCTTAATCTAAGGTCAAAATTTTTGGCCATGTCTATCCAAAACCATAGGTTACTTGTTTAATTTGATAACCATCTCTACTTTACACCTAATACATCTTATCTTTATAATTATGACCCCTCATTAATTAAAGTATGATATTTATATTCATTTCACACCTAAAAATCAATATTTTCGGCACTTATATAAATATTATGCCAAATATTTTATTTTTCTCCATTTAATAGCTATGTGACATAATATTGATCTTAGATGATAAAATAAATCATAGGAAAATTAATTAAGATCATTTCTATGCACTAAAGTAAAGTTATCGGCAATTAATTAGAAATTAAGGATAAATTATCAAACCTTTATTCTTTTCATGAAAAATATTATTTTCATGATGTATTACATAAATATAATGTTTTTGTATCATAAAATAAGTTCTTTGAACAATTCTAGAATTTTTCCTATTATTATCGAAAATTAGGGTTTTGTAGGAATTAAATTTACAAAATTCCATTCTTGCCCTAATTCATGAATTTCGAAATTTTAGTGATTCTTATGAGATAAGATTGTTCTTGAAATCATGATATTTATCAAGTATTAAAGGTTGTGCAATTAAATAAATTATTTGATACAAATATCACATAAAATCATAGATCATTTTCGAAAATTGCATAGACTAAGGATAAAATTTTATCTCTTATGATACTTATCACATTTCTACACACTTCTATGAGATAAACATTATCCTAGCTTAGTTACAATCATTATCTTATCTTTTTATAAAAATATCATAGTAATCTTATCTTAAAAATGTCGTTTCAATTTAAAACCCTCGCTTATCCTTCTTATGTCATTTTCGAAAATTATGCTTGCTTCTACAAGATAATTATCTTTGTCATATATCATAACAACTCATCACATATTATTACTTTAATAAAGTGATCACAATTAAATCACAATTAATCCATGTATATCCATTAAATTTCGAAAATTATAGGTTATACACGAGAAGATACAATTTTCTTTATCCGAGTAATACTTATCTAGTAAATATCCTATATATAAAAAATGACATCTCATCACATAAAATAAAGTGATCTTGATCACAATTTAATCATATATTGTAATATCCCGTAATTTTAATCCTAGATTACGATAATTAATTACGTAATTAGCATTATTAATTCAATAATTAAAATCTTAATTAGTCAACTCTTGACTTTGACCAAGCATAATTGGATAATTTCATACGAGATTCACCGAGCCTTAGTGAATTAAGGAATATAATTTTCAATATCCCTTCAAACGTAATTTTCAACGTTGAATGAATTCGACGTTACGTCTTCTGATATTAAGCGAGTTAAGCTTAATTTGAAATTCCTATTATTATAGGAATAAATAAAGTTGTAACAAACTTTATTTTGAACATTTTGGAGATAATTAAGCTATGAGAATTTAGAGGCGTTTCAAACGTCTACGTTTAGAATAATGCGATAACTTTAGCATATGATCTCGAATTATAAAATTCAAATTCCTATGATTATATTATTATATAAGGGCATTATTTATCATTAAATAATGCTAGAAAATTTAAAATGCAATGTACATTATTTCATGGGTTTGAAAACCCTAAGTATTTAAATTAGGGTTTTATGATCCTAAATTGTTTTAAATACTTTCCTATGATTAAAATTATTATCTAAGACATATAATATGTCACATAATTATATAGTAGCTATTTTATACAAGAAAATAAATTGTTTGGGAATACCTTAGTAAATTTCAAATTAGGGTTCCTAAGTGTAATTTAATTTTATTCTTATCTAATTAATGATATATGATAGTTATTATATTATTATGATGTCATTAAGGACTAAATGAGGTGTAATAAAAGTTGCACAAGTGTAGTGCACTTGTATACATGGGGGACGAAATTGTAGACATTTTTAGCATGATTTTATGTAATATTATTATTTTATAATTAATAAATAAATATGAGTTGGATCCTATCATATTATGAGTTGTAAAGTAGCATTAATTAGCAAGTTGATCATCAAGTCCATGCTAATTAATGAGGGAGGCGAAATCTTTGAAAAATTGGATGAAAAATTTCTTAATTTCACACTATATAATAGTGCCACTTGTGGAGTTGAAATTTTTGACTTTTCAAAAGCAACTTTATACTATATTTATAATATGTTAATAATATAGTATATAATATAAAAATTAAATAAAAACCTAAGCCTAAAGTCTTGAAGGTGGCGAGAATGTCACATAGGTGACATTATGTGTTTAATTCTTTTAATTTTGATAATGTTGATATAAATTATTAATTAATTATAATATAGTATAATTAAGTATATAAGATAGTAATTAAACAAATAAAATCAATCCTAGTATATATATATATATATATATATATAAATAAATGCACACACACACAACTTGCTACTATGTGTTGATTTAATTAAAATATCATGCAATGCATTTAATTAGGATATTATGACTTGGTTATGAGTTGTATAGGATAAGACTAAAATTCTTGTCTTGTAGCTAGAGGAGGTGCGTTTTTTGAAGAAAATGGCAAGTTGTACAAGATATTTCTATGTAATAATTATTGCACAAGTTGCTAACATCTATAAATAATAACCTAAGCTCTCCATTCTCCCATTTTGCTCCCCATTTTCGAAAATATAGAGAAAAATTGTGAGAGTGTTCATCTTGTTCAATCCCAACCTTAGATCATATAAGCGTTGCGATCAAAATCGAAACCGATTAAAGGTTAGAAATTTTACGAGCTTCGATTACGTACTAGAATTTTTGAATTTCGTCAGTTAGAATTTATGTTATGATCTTAGTTTATATATATGATTTTGAAAATTATGAATCATATGCTAAAATGTTTAGATATCATGTTTATATGATGTTATTAAGCATGTATATTAATTATATCATGAAATTAAACATGCTATCAAATTTTAAATTTGGACCGAAAACTTAGGCTTAGTATATGTTGATGATTTTGATTTTAATTGTTGATTTGAGCATGGAATCATAATCTATGGTATTAATTATGCATGTATGAATTTAATTAGAATTTTTGGAAAACTATAGCCTAAAGTTTGATAAATACCGAAAATATATGTATATGATATAATGTTGTGATATAATTCATGTTTAAGTGTTATAATAGCATATTAAGTGTGTAGATTCATAATATATGGTTGTGGAAATTTATTGAAATTTATAAGGATTTATATGACCTAAGTCGAAAATTTCAAAAGTGACTTAGGAAAATTTTATTCAATAAGTCACAATAAATAACAATTATGTTGTAGTAAGCATAATTGAAGGTGATTAATCAAGATATGATTTTATTGGAATTTTAAAAATCATTTGATGGGTTAATTGTGAAGTACCGAAAACATTAGTATATAATACTAAGGTGTATAAATTTTAGTTGACTAAGGTAATTACATATTATTAATCACATGATAAAATAGTGTAACATGTGAATTTATAAGAATTTTGCACAAGATCAAGCTATTTAATTTGTAATTACCGAAAACTATATATTATGTGCATTAATGTTATAAATTTATTTTATCAAGTATAATTACATATTATGATCTAAAATAATGTTTTAGACATAGTATGATTTTATAAGAATTTTGGAACAAGAATTGCACATAAAATGATAAAATTTCATAAATAGTTGAAAAAGTCAAAATGTTGACTTTTCGTTGACCAAAGTCAAAATTGTTGACTTTTGGTTGACTTGGTCAAAATCGTTGACCAAAATCGTTGACCAAGGTCAGCAGCACGCAATCGATAATGCGTGATAAATGTGACGTAAGACGTTTAGTAACAATGCTACTTACGTTACGTAAGTACGTTAAAACGCATATTATATACTAAAAGATAGAAAATCTCTTATAAGTTAAGAAATTTCGTAATCGACATCGATCGATTAAGAAACGTCAAATTAAGTCCGGCGTTAGCCTTATTTGATCGTAAAGCGTTATAGACTATGTTCGTCTCATCGAGCGTGACCGACGTACTAAAAATAATTCTTACGTTAAGGTGATACGTGGACGGAGGCGTTGGCGTAGGAAAGACCATAGTTAAGAGACCCACGATACGAGGTGGGCTTTCTTACCTAAACCCTTTGTGGGCTTTATTCGAAAACCCTTTTATTTATTTTGCCAAATGCAAAGTATTTATTTACAAGCTTTCAGTTGAGAAATGATGATTACACCGCCAAAATATTCATTTTGTGTGAATCTATCTGGCGTGAAGGTTGGAGCGATATGATATTATTTTGTTGGGTCGCACCCAACCTCTATATAAATTCGGGTCTGTGCGGTAAGATTAATGCACAGCTAGGATTGGCGTGAAGGTTGGAACTATATGTTATGTGTACACCGAAAGTACGTGTGTCGCAGTATGGAAATCGGCGGTCGCGGCATCGTTGAGGAGGCCTCCTTCACGATGTTGAATGTTTGAACTTTGATACTATGATGAAATATTATTATGGGATACGGATCACACACACAAGAAGATGCTCGCCGGCGAATCTTTGAGAAATGATAAAGTATTTTGGTAGTCACGAGTTATTTCAACTAAAATCCTCGTGTTATACTTATGGGCGATGTAATATTATGAAATGATTTTGGCATGAGTCCACTAAGTGCAACCTTGTACTTAGCCCTGCATGTTTGTTTTAAATGTGCGAGGTTGAAGTGTGATAGGATGGACAAGTGTTGAGCGATCGGAGTTTTGTTGCTAATTGTTCACCTTGGATGTATATCGTCATATATGCATTCACATGCTTTTCATTATTGAAACACTTTATTATATTTTGGATATTACTTATGATACCTCGCATCGTTGATTCCTTTTGTTAATGGTGCATTGGTCTAGTTTGTATGGAACCGTTGTGTGTTTATCTATGAAAGTTTAACATCTTGAAGGTTTGTTGGTCATTATGTTCTTAATCCACTTAGTCGTTGTGATCCGTCTAATCCGTACTTTGGAATGGCGGTGTCACGATTAATATCGAGCACTTGTCCTTTGAACCTAAAACCTTCTTTCAAAAGTTAAGTCTAGATCGAGTCACTAGACTTCTAGAAATCAGCTGACTGTGCTCAACACTCCATCACATCAAGCTCAACCAGGAAAAGAGGTAAATTGTTTTCTCAGTTTTGATATTGAAAGTTGAAAGTTGAAACAGTGAACTTGAAATTTTGGAAAATGTGATTGAACGCACATTTTGAAAGCAGTGAAAGTTATGAAAGTTTTGGAACATATTCCAAAAGGAAATTTGCGATGTTTTGTGAAAAGTTGACAAGTTTATGTCAAAGGTGATATGATAATGGGTTATCAGTGGTATGAGACCAATTTTACGAAGAATGAGTAATAGTTGACATGATAATGTCAAAAGTAATGTTTGAGTTGTTGAAAGCATAAATGCAGAAATTATGTCATGATTTTGAAATATTTATTCGAAGTTTTATCGTTCATTTTGAAAATGGGTATGTTATTCCCACAAGAACATAGATGCTCTAAGAAGCATGCTCACCTCTTGAACATAGAAGTATGAATTCTAGGAGCTTGATCCCTTTTGCGAGAACAATAGCAAAGAATTGATTACGAACGAACGAAAAGTCGATTGGAACGAACTCGCGTTTTCAACGAAAAGTCGATAAAGCAAAGAGAGGATCAAAGGTGCAAGACGTATGGGTTCGATAAGGACCAGAGAAAGCTAAACAAATTTTGATGAAAATCTCGTACGAAGCAAGGCACGAGCTCACAATTGTCCGTGAGGAAGTAATTTCCGGCGCACAATCGCGCAGGCAGAAAACTGCACTGCGCAGTGTTTTTGTTTTGACCCGTTTTCATTCGTTTGAACTCCGTTTTGCAAACGGTTTTCGCCCACATACTCTTATCTCAACGAACTTCAGTTCATATGAAGGACAGAAATCCTGAATCCTTCTCCAGAATTCGTAAGGAACAGTTGAAGTTAGACTGAAAATTTTTGCTGAAAATAGAGAACTTAAGAAGTTGAAAGTAGAAATTCCATAAGTATAATTATGATGTAGAATGAACATAGGATCTTTGATGTAAACATTTATCTGCTTATCAGATGTGTTTGCTTTATCTGCTTAACAGATATATTCTATTCTTTTATCTGCTTATCAGATATAGATTGACTTACGCTAGTATTATCTGTGATAGATGGCCAGTCGTTATTACTCTCCAAGGCGAAGGATGATGCCGAGATTCACACCAGGAGAAGTCCTTCAAGCCTATCGTACTTACAGCATGGGTTGGGGCGACAGTTTAGGAGAGTTCCTGATGAGTTATCTACGATTATGGATGGACGCCCACGAGTACGGTGTGACAGGATATGAAGGCATCAAGCGGTTGCTCACTCGATTGCCAGTTGATTGGGAAGACTATGCAGAGATATCGGGTGACTATATCTATCGTGCGGGCATTGATTATGACCTGATCGGAGACCTACCGAGGTAAATCGACCATCTCATATATGTCTACAGCCGTATATAGGGCTGCACCGAGGGCCCTATCGCCACGAGGAGTATACTTGGCGGGACGACACATCGGAATGGTTATACGGAAGTTCCTCGAGTGGTCAACCTGCGGTGCCAAGGTTCATGGGCGGAGATCGACCGAGCATGTGGCGAGGCATCGCGACCCAGTCATTGGGAGTGCAGTTCTTCCACCTATGACGTTCGGACATCCGACGCGACCGGCACCACCAGTTCCACCACCAATGACGGCACCCAATCACGAGAGGACATACATGGAAGCATACGGCCATCAAGAAGGCTATGTTCCTATGCGCGATGTGTATGCCATTGGGGACGAGAGGGCTGGACCGTCACGTAGGCGTGCTCGAGAGGAAAGCTCGGAGGAGGAATCCAAGAGGACCGGAAGAAGAGGAGGACCCAGGAGGATCAAGCGAGGACTAAACTGCAGGCGAACCATGGAAACATGAACAGAAACATGGACGAAGACGGATATTAGAATACGAGTAGTATGTAGTACGTAGTAGTGATGTTAACAAAGTTATAGGAACATAGTATTTTGAGACGCCTTATAACTAGTATGTAGTTGACAGTAGTATACGTAGTACAGTGTGTACTTATTTTCCTTTTGCGCTTAAAGATTTGTACAGAATAGCCCTTCGAGGCAAAGTTTTCCATATATATATAATGATGACCCATGATGGGCTTTTATGAACATCAAGTTGTGCACTAAGAATGATGGCTGCTTAAGTTGTTTTATGATTCGATTTTATAAAGATGTTACGTATATTCAACTGCAATGAACGTTATTCGAATACTAACTACGTTTAATTAACAGAATGCCGCCCAGACGTGCACCTCAGCGGGAAGTGAGAGGCAGGGGAAGAGGAAGAGGCAGGGGTAGAGGCAGGATACCACGAGCAGAAAGTGAAGAGATCCCGGTGCCACCCCCACCTCCGCCTGACCGTAGAGTAGAAGAACTCTTTTTAAGGCAGAACCCGCCCTCCTTCAATGGTAAAGGGAGCCCTGAGGATGCCGAACAGTGGGTCAGGGCTATAGAACGAATTTTCGACTTTCTTCATTTGTACGCAAGAGAGGTTATCTTGCGTAACTTTCCAACTCACCGGACCGGTGATTTACGGTGGAAGCGAGGAAAGACACGACCCCGAGAACAAATGGAATACTTTACCGACGACTTCAAGACGGAAATGTATGATAAGTACATTCCAAAAGCTACGGAACAAAAGGAGATTGAATTTTCACCACGAAGCAGGGAAGATGTCGGTCTTGAGTACGAGGCGATCGCTCGTGATATGTCTAGATACGCCTCGGATATAGTGAACAACGACATGAAAATGTCGAAAAATTCAAGCAGGATTAAGACATGAGATAAGGATGTCATTTGGCGGTCACGGCGACTTAACTTATGCGGAGGCTCTTAGTAGGGCATTAGACATAGAGGCGGCAATGCCCGAAGAGAAATCTACACCGACCCAGTCACAAAATGTCAGTGACAAAGGAAAGCGTAAATGGGAAGGAGGTCCCAATAACAACAACCCCAACCAAGGAGGATTTAACAATAACAATAAGAGGCCATGGCAGAACAACATGGCTCCACAAGGGCAAGGATGGAGGAGACCCGTATATACTCCACCTACCCAAGAGATGGTAAGGATTCAGCCGTGCCCAAAATGCAACAAAAGGCACACAGGGGTATGCATGGCTAGGAATCCCATTTGCTTTAAGTGTGGCGTAAGGGGCCACTATGCAAATGAATGCCCTGAGACCCGCCAAATAACCATGGGAAGGCCGAATCAGCGTGCCACCCAACCGTTATGGCATTCGGTACCAACACCACAAAGAAGAAGAATAAAGACAAGCAATGACGGCAGCCACGAGAGGCAGCAGCAACCACGGCAAAGAAGCGAAAAGAATCAGCAGAGGCAGGCACCTCGTCGGCCACAACCAGCTCAGGCCAGAGCCTATGCGCTACATAGGCGTCAGAACGAGCAGAATCAAGGTAACCTAGCGGGTATGGGATTACTTTGCAATATGCCTATTATACTTCTGTTCGATACGGGTGCTTCGCATTCTTTCATTTCAAAAGCATGCGTTGATATGTTAGAACTTAATCCTGAGGAAACGAATCAGGAAATGAGAATCTCATCACCTATAGGAGGTATTATGACCGTTACACAGGCTTGCTCGAACTTAGAATTGAACTTAGGCTCAATTAAGGTTCTAGCAAACAACTTGAACGTAATACCTATGGGGGATGTAGATATAATTCTAGGGATGGATTGGTTGGCCGAAAACCATTCCACGATTTTATGCAAGGAAAGAAGAATTTCGATGCAACCACCGGGAAAAGAAGCTACGAATTTCTATGGGATTAGTATGGGAAAGAAAATCCCAATAATATCCGCACTCCAAGCCCGAAGAATGATGAACAAGAAGGAATGTCAAGCATTCCTTGTGTATCTAAATGGAGAGGAAAAGACGGAAGTAAGGGTCGAAGACGTGGAAATTGTTCGAGAATTTCCAGACGTCTTTCCTGAGACATTACCAGGACTACCCCAGATAGGCAGCTTGAGTTCACTATTGATGCGGAGCCCGGATCGCTCCGATGTCAAAGCGCCTTGAGAATGGCACCCAAGGAACTCGAAGAGTTGAAAATCCAAATTCAAGAGTTATTGGACTTGGGTTTCATAAGGCCAAGTGTTTCACCATGGGGAGCGCCTGTCCTATTTGTCAAGAAAAAGGATGGTTCGTTAAGAATGTGCATCGATTACCGAGAATTAAACAAGTTGGACTCAAGAACAAATATCCGCTACCAAGGATAGACGATTTGTTCGACCAATTGAGAGGTGCAAGCGTATTCTCGAAAATCGATCTTAAATCAGGCTACCATCAGCTAAAGGTACGACCGGAGGATATATCAAAGACGGCATTCCGAACAAGGTATGGCCACTACGAGTTTGTAGTAGTGCCGTTCGGACTAACAAACGCACCTGCCGTATTTATGGATCTTATGAACAGAGTGTTCCATCCATACTTGGACAAGTTTGTCTTAGTCTTTATAGATGATATCCTCATCTATTCAAAGAACGAGGAGGAACATAGGGAACACTTGAGAATAGTGTTACAGACCCTACGAGCCGAACAACTTTATGCTAAATTCAGCAAGTGTGAATTTTGGCTTAAAGAAGTGATATTCCTTGGACACATTGTGTCAGCGGAAGGAATAAAAGTTGATCCGGCAAAGGTCGAGGCTGTGCAAGAATGGAAAGCGCCGACCACTCAAAACGAAATCCGGAGTTTCCTAGGATTAGCTGGCTACTATAGGAGATTCATTGAAGGATTCTCCAAGATAGCAAGACCAATGACGCAGCTACTCCGAAAGGGGATCAAATTCACATGGACTGATGAGTGTGAGGCGAGTTTCCAAACGTTAAAAGAGAAACTGACTAGTGCACCGGTATTAGCTGTCCTGCATTCAAACAAGGAGTATGTTATCTATACCGATGCTTCCAAAATGGACTTGGTTGTGTCTTGATGCAAGAAGGAAGGTAATAGCTTACGCATCACGACAACTTAGACCACATGAGTTGAACTACCCGACTCATGACTTGGAATTGGCGGTGTGGTTCACGATTAAAGATTTGGAGACATCATCTTTATGGAGTAAGATGTGAAATCTTCTTGACCACAAAGTTTAAAATACTTTTCGAGCAAAAGGATCTGAACATGAGACAAAGGAGATGGCTCGAATTAGTAAAAGACTACGACTGTGGCATAAACTATCATCCCGGAAAAGCTAATGTAGTGGCTGATGCCTTGAGTCGTAAAGATCAATCAAAACTTGGATGTCTCTTGACAGGGAAGGAAAACTCATCAAGAGTTTGAGAAAATGTCGATAGAGATAGTCGAACCACCAAGGACAATCGTGGATAATGTTGCTACACTTACTATGATGTCCGATTTAAGAATAAAATCATAGAAGAACAAAGAAAGGATGAGGAACTAGAGAAGATAAGGGCTAAAGTGAGAAAGGGAGAAGAAGGTTTGAGGCGGTGATAACGCTATATTGTTTGAGGAAAGGCTATGTATTCCAAACAATGACGAGCTCAGAAATGAAATCATGAGTGAAGCTCATGATACTCCTTATACCGCCCATCCAGGCAGTACCAAAATGTACCAAGACCTACGAGGAAAATTCTGGTGGGAAGGAATGAAAAGAGATATAGCCTCATTCGTCGAACGTTGTCTTACTTGTCAACAAGTAAAGGCGTTACACCAAAGGCCATATGGAAAGCTGCAACCTTTGGAGATACCCGAATGGAAGTGGGACGACATAGCTATGGATTTTGTAACGGGTTTACCAAAGTCACAAAAGGGTAACACTGCTATATGGGTAGTAGTGGATCGCCTTACAAAGTGTGCTCATTTCCTACCAATACGAATCACCTATGGGTCCGACAAGCTAGCTCATCTATATGTGAAGGAAATTGTCCGTCTGCATGGAATACCGAAATCTATCACTTCTGATAGAGATTCGAAGTTTACCTCGAGATTTTGGGTAAGCTTACAAAAGGAATTGGGAGCAAGTTGAATTTCGGCCTGACTTTTCATCCACAGACAGATGGCCAATCAGAACGAACGATCCAAACGCTAGAGGATATGTTAAGAACGGTAGTATTGGATCGAGGCGCAACTTGGGAACAAGTTTTACCACTTATTGAGTTCGCCTACAATAATAGTTATCAGGCGACAATCAACATGGCCCCATATGAAGCATTATATGGAAGAAAATGTCGATCGCCACTTTACTGGGATGAAGTTGGTGAAAGAAAAATCTTAGGGCCCGATACAGTCGAGGAAATGATTGAAATTGTACGTCAGATAAGACAAAGAATAAAGGAAGCTCAGGATAGGCAGAAATCATATGCCGATACTCGTAGATCCGAGCTAGAATTTGAATGTGGAGACAAGGTTTTCCTTAAAACCTCTCCGTCCAAAGGCATTGTAAGATTTGGGGTAAAGGGAAAGTTGAAACCACGATTTATAGGACCTTACGAGATCCTTGAGAAAATAGGCCCTGTAGCCTATAGATTAGCGTTACCACCAAGCTTGGGTAATGTTCATAATGTGTTTCACGTGTCTCAACTGAGGAAGTACGTGTATGATCCAAAACACGTAATACACCATGATGACGTGGTCTTGAATCGATATGAGCTACGAAGAGGAACCGTGACCATTTTAGACCATAAAGTTCAACATTGAGAAATAAATCGATTGAGATAGTGAAAGTCCCATGGAGCACCACGGACGGGAAGAAGCTACGTGGGAACTCGAGGGCGCCATGAAAGAACGATACCCGAACTCTTTTGAGGTATGCAAATTTCGAGGACGAAATTTTTTAAGGGGTAGAATGTAATATCCTTAATTTTAATCCTAGATTACGATAATTAATTACGTAATTAGCATTATTAATTCAATAATTAAAATCTTAATTAGTCGACTCTTGACTTTGACCAAGCATAATTGGATAATTTCATGCGAGATTCACCGAGCCTTAGTGAATTAAGGAATATAATTTTCAATATCCTTCAAACGTAATTTTCAACGTTGAATGAATTGACGTTCGTCTTCAAGATTATTAAGCAGTTAAGCTTAATTTCGAAATTCCTATTATTATAGGAATAAATAAAGTTGTAACAAACTTTATTTTGAACATTTTGGAGATAATTAAGCTATGAGAATTTAGAGACGTTTCAAACGTCTACGTTTAGAGATAATGCGATAACTTTAGCATATGATCTCGGAATTATAAAATTCAAATTCCTATGATTATATTATTATATAAGGGCATTATTTATCATTAAATAATGCTAGAAAATTTAAAAATGCAATGTACATTATTTCATGGGTTTCGAAAACCCTAAGTATTTAAATTAGGGTTTTATGATCCTAAATTGTTTTAAATACTTTCCTATGATTAAAATTATTATCTAAGACATATAATATGTCACATAATTATATAGTAGCTATTTTATACAAGAAAATAAATTGTTTGGGAATACCTTAGTAAATTTCGAAATTAGGGTTCCTAAGTGTAATTTAATTTTTATTCTTATCTAATTAATGATATATGATAGTTATTATATTATTATGATGTCATTAAGGACTAAATGAGGTGTAATACAAGTTGCACAAGTGTAGTGCACTTGTATACATGGGGGACGAAATTGTAGACATTTTTAGCATGATTTTATGTAATATTATTATTTTATAATTAATAAATAAATATGAGTTGGATCCTATCATATTATGAGTTGTAAAGTAGCATTAATTAGCAAGTTGATCATCAATTCCATGCTAATTAATGAGGAGGCTAAATCTTTGAAAAATTGGATGAAAAATTTCTTAATTTCACACTATATAATAGTGCCACTTGTGGAGTTGAAATTTTGACTTTTCAAAAGCAACTTTATACTATATTTATAATATGTTAATAATATAGTATATAATATAAAAATTAAATAAAACCTAAGCCTAAAGTCTTGAAGGTGGCGAGAATGTCACATAGGTGACATTATGTGTTTAATTCTTTTAATTTTGATAATGTTGATATAAATTATTAATTAATTATAATATAGTATAATTAAGTATATAAGATAGTAATTAAACAAATAAAATCAATCCTAGTATATATATATATATATATAAATGGCGACACACACACAACTTGCTACTATGTGTTGATTTAATTAAAATATCATGCAATGCATTTAATTAGGATATTATGACTTGGTTATGAGTTGTATAGGATAAGACTAAAATTCTTGTCTTGTAGCTAGAGGAGGTGTTTTTTTGAAGAAAATGGCAAGTTGTACAAGATATTTCTATGTAATAATTATAGCACAAGTTGCTAACATCTATAAATAATAACCTAAGCTCTCCATTCTCCCATTTTGCTCCCCATTTTCGAAAATATAGAGAGAAAATTGTGAGAGTGTTCATCTTGTTCAATCCCAACCTTAGATCATATAAGCGTTGCCGATCAAAATCGAAACCGATTAAAGGTTAGAAATTTTCTGAGCTTCGATTACGCACTAGAATTTTCGAATTTCGTCTCGTTAGAATTTATGTTATGATCTTAGTTTATATATATGATTTTCGAAAATTATGAATCATATGCTAAAATGTTTAGATATCATGTTTATATGATGTTATTAAGCATGTATATTAATTATATCATGAAATTAAACATGCTATCAAATTTTAAATTTGGACCGAAAACTTAGGCTTAGTATATGTTGATGATTTTGATTTTTAATTGTTGATTTGAGCATGGAATCATAATCTATGGTATTAATTATGCATGTATGAATTTAATTAGAATTTTTGGAAAACTATAGCCTAAAGTTTGATAAATACCGAAAATATATGTATATGATATAATGTTGTGATATAATTCATGTTTAAGTGTTATAATAGCATATTAAGTGTGTAGATTCATAATATATGGTTGTGGAAATTTATTGAAATTTATAAGGATTTATATGACCTAAGTCGAAAATTTCAAAAGTGACTTAGGAAAATTTTATTCAATAAGTCACAATAAATAACAATTATGTTGTAGTAAGCATAATTGAAGGTGATTAATCAAGATATGATTTTATTGGAATTTTTAAAAATCATTTGATGGGTTAATTGAAGATCGAAAACATTAGTATATAATACTAAGGTGTATAAATTTTAGTTGACTAAGGTAATTACATATTATTAATCACATGATAAAATAGTGTAACATGTGAATTTATAAGAATTTTTGCACAAGTCTAAGCTATTTAATTTGTAATTACCGAAAACTATATATTATGTGCATTAATGTTATAAATTTATTTTATCAAGTATAATTACATATTATGATCTAAAATAATGTTTTAGACATAGTATGATTTTATAAGAATTTTTGGAACAAGAATTGCACATAAAATGATAAGAATTTCATAAATAGTTGAAAAAGTCAAAATGTTGACTTTTCGTTGACCAAAGTCAAAATTGTTGACTTTTGGTTGACTTGGTCAAAATCGTTGACCAAAATCGTTGACCAAGGTCAGCGGCACGCATGATCGATAATGCGTGATAAATGTGACGTAGAATGCGTTTAGTAACAATGCTACTTACGTTACGTAAAGTACATTAAAACGCGTCATTATATACTAAAAGATAGAAAATCTCTTATAAGTTAAGAAATTTCGTAATCGACATCGATCGATTAAGAAACGTCAATTAAGTCCGACGTTAGCCTTATTTGATACGTAAAAGCGTTATAGACTATGTTCGTCTCTATCGAACGTGACCGACGTCTAAAAATAATTCTTACGTTAAGGTGATACGTGGACGGAGGCGTTGGCGTGAGGAAAGACCATAGTTAAGAGACCTACGTATACGGTGGGCTTTCTTACCTAAACCCTGTGGGCTTTATTCGAAAACCCTTTTATTTATTTTGCCAAATGCAAAGTATTTATTTACAAGCTTTCGGTTGAGAAATGATGATTACGCCAAAATATTACTTTTGTGTGAATCCTATCGGCGTGAAGGTTGGAGCGATATGATATTATTTTGTTGGGTCGCACCCAACCTCTATATAAATTCGGGTCTGTGCGGAAGATTAATGCACAGCTAGGATTGGCGTGAAGGTTGGAACTATATGTTATGTGTACACCGAAAGATCGTGTCTGTCAGTATGGAAATCGGTCGGCCACGGCATCGTTGAGGGAGGCCTCCTTCACGATGTTGAATGTTTGAACTTTGATACTATGATGAAATATTATTATGGGATACGGATCACACACACCAAGAAGATGCTCGGCCGAGCGAATCTTTGAGAAATGATAAAGTATTTTGGTATTCACGAGTTATTTCAACTAAAATCCTCGTGTTATACTTATGGGCAGTGTAATATTATGAAATGATTTTGGCATGAGTCCACTAAGTGCAACCTTGTACTTAGCCCTGCATGTTTGTTTTTAAATGTGCAGGTTGAGCTGCTGATGGGATGGACAAGTGTTGAGCAGTCGGAGTTTTTGTTGCTAATTGTTCACCTTGGATGTATATCGTCATATATGCATTCACATGCTTTCGCTGTTCAAACACTTTATTATATTTTGGATATTACTTATGATACCTCCAGATCAGTTGATTCCTTTTGTTAATGGTCTGTTGGTCTAGTTTGTATGGAACCGTTGTGTGTTTATCTATGAAAGTTTAACATCTTGAAGGTTTGTTGGTCATTATGTTCTTAATCCCTGCTTAGTCGTTGACAGTCCCGTCTAATCCGTACTTTGGAATGGCGGGCTGTCACATATATCCACATATGATTCGAATATAATGAAACAAGTAGGAGCAAATATTTCTTTTTCTTCCTTAATGTTATAATATCTCACATATACTTAAAAAACATGTTTATTTTCTATAAAAATCTATTTCATGTGATAAAGATTAAGAAATTTTCATTTTTCTCAAAATCGGCAACTATCGACGTTCATTTTCATTCTTGTTTCTATCGTAATATTCCTTCTTATTTTTGAAATTTTATACTCAGAAATTCGGGGTATTACATTATCATACGTTGGTAGCGAACCAACAACTTTCAACATCATCATAACATCATAATATGTTGGTAATGATCCAACAACTATCAATATCATCCTAACATTATCATACGTTGGTAGCGAACCAACAACTTTTAACATCCTCATAACATCATAATACGTTCCTCCTCATATAACATCATCATCTCAACCTCCTCATATAATATCATCGTTCCATCCTCCTCATATAGCAATATCATCTCAACCTCCTCATATGTTGGTAGCGAACCAACGACTTTCAATATCATCATAGTTGGCGAACCAACATCTTTGATAGGATCATACATAAAACATAAACACTTGGGCAGGTAATTGAATAACATCATTTCTCAACAGAAAGCTTTGTAAATAAATACTTTTCATTTCGCAGAAAGCATAAAACAGTTTTCAGTTCAAGTGAAGCCCACCTGGTACGTGTACGTCTTATCAAGATTTCCCTTCTAACGTCAACGCTCACGTCGCGTCCAACCTTTACGTAAGAAACTAATTTAGTACGTCGGTCACATTTTCGAAAACGTCCAAGTCTAAGACTTTCAATAACCTTCTAGCATACTTCATACCCTTTAACCCACTTAGTACGTTTTCCACATCTTAGTGTATCCATTCAACGAAAACCATATTCCTTCTAGACGTACAACTTAATTATGTTCGTATATTAACGTATTTCATACGTTTTGGTCAAAGTCAACAATTTTGAGTTTTATAAACATATTTTTCGAAACTATAGACATATATGTCTATCAATACATATAAATCGATTTTAATCATTTTATCATACTTCTCGACTTTTCACGTTAATCAACAATCATGTTCAAAAATACGCCTAAGTATGATTTAATTCACACATAGTACTTTATTTTAACCTTACGTCACTTAGTAACATATTTTGACGTAAACATAACATATCTCATTCTAAAAATCACATAAAATCATAGTATGTCTAAAACATAATTTTAGAACATATTATGTGATTATACTTGATAAAATCAATTTAAAACATTAATACCTATAACATAACATTTTCGGTATTTTTTTTTTTTGGTTTATTAACCAAAACTTGTGCATAAATTCTCATAAATTCACACAACATACTCTATTATCACAAGATCAATAATATGTAATAATATTGATCATATACAAATTGTACACCACTTAATTTCAATATATAGTTCTCGGTTATTTTGAAAAATATAACAAATATTTTTCAAAAATTTCTAATTAAATTACATAACACATAATCATCACCATATATCATCATCATAACATAATTTTTATCATTCATGAATTATTCATCAAGATACCCTAGGTACATATTTTTGAAAATATGACTTAGGTCAAATTAATTTTTAAAAACTACAATAAATTCATACGACACTATATTACGAATCTACATCATTAATATGCTATAATATCATTAAATAATGAATTATATCTCAACATAATATCTTTTATAATTTTCGGTATTTTTGGAAAATATACACTAATGTTTTTTCAAAAATTCTACATAAAATCATATAAACATATTTAATATCATAGAACATTATTTCATGCTCAAATCATCAATTAAAAATCATGTTCATCAACATATGTTACTCATACATGTTCGGTCCTCACCAAGAATTTCATAACATTCTTAACTTTGCATTAATTTCATAATACATGCTTAGATCATATAAACACAATTTCTAAACAAATTAGTATATGAACATAATTTCCTAAAATTTTATCATAAATGAACTAAGCTCATAACATAAGATTTAATGGATATAATTCGAAAATTTTAACATATATATAAAGCTCGTACGATTTCTAACCTTTTAATCGGCGTCGATTTTTAACGGCAATGGTTTTTGATCTAAGATTTGTGAAGGATAAGTGATGAACTCTCTCAATCTCTCCCTCTCTATTTTCGGTACTTAGGGTTGTAAAATGAGAATATGAGGATCCTATCTCATATTTATAAACATGTCCACTTGTAGGTAATTATTACATAAAATTACAATTATTATTCTTCATTTTATCAAAATAATCGGCCACCTCCTTTAGCAAAGGACAAGAATTTTAATCTTATCACATACACTTTAATATGTCATCTTATCACTTAGTTAATACATGTCACCATACTTATCACAAAATAAAGAAATTATCACATTATATGATGTATGTGTGTTTCTCGACCAACACAGATCCTTGGGTTGATTTTTATTTTTTCTATATCATATACTTTAATATAACTATAGTATTATCATAGGATAATGACATATTTGAAAAGTCAAACTTTTACACTAAAGTATATGTCATTATCATACGGTTGGAAGAAATATTTTCTTACCTTAAAAAGTGTAATATCCCGAGTTTTTAAACGCCAAAAACGCGATAATAAAAATCACTAATTAGGGTTTTAATCCTAACAATCGAATTAGTGAATTATTGAAACTTGATTTCGACTATCCTTTATACGAGGATTATTATATCGTATTCACTGACGCTTAGTGAATTAAGGAATATAGTTTCTAAAATTCCTTCGAACGCATATTCTAATGTCGATAAAATTCGACAGTTAAGTCCTACGATATTTCTAAGCATCGAAGCTTAAAATCCGAATTCCTTATTACTATAGGAATAAATAAAGTGATTCCAACTTTATTTTGGACATTCTAGAGATGATTCAATTACGAGAGTTTTGAGACGTTTTAAACGTCAACGTTTAGAGATAGTTCGATAAATTAGTCAAATGATCATGGAATTATAATATTTAAATTTCTATGATTATTTTATGATATAAGAGCATTATTTATCATCAAAATAATGCTAGATAATTAAGGAATAAAGGTTGAAAAATTTAGCTAATTTCGAAAACCCTAATTTTGAAATTAGGGTTTTGTGATCTAGAATTGTTCTAAATATTTTTCTATGATTTAATTCATCATATAAGACTTATAATATGTCACATAGATATATATTAGCTATTTATTAAAAGAAAATAAAATATATAGCAAAATGGCTATATAATGTTTTCGAAAATCATTATAAATGGGAAATTAAATTTAATTCCTATCCAAATGATGATGTTATGCTATAATTATGTTAATAAGATATTTTTAGGGATAAGGTGAGGTGTTATACCAAGTTGTACAAATTGGATAGCTTTGATCTCTAAAAGATCGAAAATATGGACTTTGAGTGTGAAATGAATTTAAATTCTTATCTTTTAATTATGCTATGTAATAATTATAATGGTAGGATATTATTAAAGCATAAGATAAGGTATATCATGAATTAAACAAGTGGAGTGTGAGTTGTCCTTGACGTGGCCGAAAATTTCAACATCTTAGTGTGAAATGAATAAAATGTCATGCTCTAATTAATGCTATGATATAATTATGTTGATAAGATATTATTATAAGATAATAAGGAGGATGTATCCAAATTGAACAAGTAACTATGGGTTTTGTTTGCTAGTAGGTGAAATTGTTGACAATTAAGTGTGAACATGTTGAAAATTCAAAGTGTATAATATTTGACTTTTCAAATATGTCACTATCCTATAGTAATATTAGGGTATATTATAGTATAATAAAATAAAAATCATTCCTTAATAATAGTGATTGCCGATCACTATGGGAAGAATAGGAAGGGAGATTTTTCTCTACAAGTTGATGAGTGTCGTGAGCACAAGTATGAAGGGAATGAATTTTTTTACTTCTCTTTGATTACATAGTGCCGTGAACAATTAGGAGTGAGGGAATAGATACTTTAAATTTAATAAAGATTGGTATGATAAGATAAAAGTTAAATCCTTGTCCTATGCTAAATCCAAATGGCCGAAAGTATGTCAATGTGAATGGGATGAATTTTTTCATTTTCACTAGATATGGTTGGCGTGACCTTAAGAAGTAAAAAGAAAACAGATTTCTTTTGTAACCAAATATTATGGGATAAGGTATCAATTAATATATGATATGATAAGAATTTAAAAGTTGTCCCTAGCTAAATACAAGTGGACGAAAACTTTGAAAATAAGTGTGCAAGTGTATTAGCTATAATTTTGTGTAATAATTGTTAAACAAGTGGATAAATTCTATAAATATAAGGTGAAATCTTCACTTCTCCATTTTGCTTCCCTTAGTACCGAAAATAGGAGAGGAAATTTGAGAGAGAGAGTTCATCACTTTGATCCCAAATTTTAGATAGAAAAACGTTGCCACCGATAATCGACTCCGATTAAAAGGTTAGAAACGTTACAAGCTTTGAATACATGCTAGAATTTTTGATTTTCATCCATGAAATATTATGTTATGAGCTTAGTTAAATTATGTTGAAATTTTTGAAAATTAGGATCATGTACTAAAGTGTGTAGAAATTATGTTTATATGATATTATTGAGCATGTATTATGATTATAGTACAAAGTTAAGCATGATATTAAAAGGTACATGTTGACCGAAAATATGATAGTACTATATGTTGTTGATTATGATTTTTAATTGTTGATTTGAACATGAAATAATGATCTATGGAATTAAATAGGCCTATATGATTTTATGTAGAATTTTTGGAAAACTATAGTATATATATTTATAATTACCGAAAGTTGTAGAAAAAAATAAAATGTTGTGATATAATCCATAGTTTGATGATATTATAGCATATTGATGATGTAGATTCATAATATAGTGTTGTATGAATTTATTGGATTTGTTAAGAATTATTTTGACCTAAGTCCAAAACTTTCGAACATGACTATAGTAAAATTTAATGAATAATTCATAATTAATAAAAATTATGTTATAACAAGGATACTTAAGGATGATTATGTGTTATGTGAATTAATTAGAATTTTTGGAAGATGTTTACTTAGTTAATTAGAGCTTTCGAAAACTATGTAGTATAATACTAAGGTGTATAATTTTTATTTGACCAAGGAAATTACATATTATTAATCACATGATAAAATAGTTTGATATATGAATTTATAGGAATTTATGCACAAGTCTAAGATAATTAATTCAAAATAACCGAAAACTATAGGTTATAATTATTAATGTTATAAATTTATTTTATCAAGTATAATTGCATAATATAATCTAAAATGATGTTTTAGACATATTATGATTTTATGAGAATTTTTAGAACAAGAATTGTACATAAAATAACAAAATTACATATATAGTATTAAAAAGTCAAAATGTTGACTTTAGTCAAAATATTGACTAAAATGTTGACCAAAGTCAAATTGTTGACTAAAAGTCAAAATGTTGACTAAAAACGTTGACCAAGGTCAAAGGGTACAAAATACGATAATACGTGATCAATGTGACGTAGTACGTTTAGTAAGAATGTAACTTACGTTAAGTAAGTACATTAAAACATACATTATATGCTAAAGAGATAGAATATCTCTTATATGATGAGTGATGACATAATCGACATCATTTTAATTAGGAAACGTCAAAATAAGTTCGACGTTAGACCTAATTGATTCATAGAGAGCGTCATAGACTATGTTCGTCTCTATCGAAGCGTGACTTACGTACTAAATTAGTTCCTACGTAAAGGTTGAATGCGTCTTGATCGTTGGCGTTAGAAAGGACTTTATTGAAAAGCTTACGTGCG
Source organism: Salvia rosmarinus (assembly GCA_036937905.1). Lineage (NCBI taxonomy): Eukaryota > Viridiplantae > Streptophyta > Magnoliopsida > Lamiales > Lamiaceae > Salvia > Salvia rosmarinus. Next base: position 51,673 of record JAODLM010000883.1, read on the forward strand.
GGTGGGCTTTATTGAAAACCCTTTTATTTACTTGCTTTACGCAAATGAAAAGTATTTATTCTGATGCTTACATTGAGAAATGATTATGAGATGATTACACGCCCAAAGTGTTTACGTTTTGTGTATGAATCTATCGAGTTGTTGGTTCGCCAACCGACTTGATTCTTGGGTGATCCCAACCGATGAGAAAGAGATCTGATTGTTAGGTCGCTCTCAACTGGGTCGCTCCCAATTTTATAGAATGAATTCGGGTCCTGTGCTAGATGCATAATTCCTAGCACGGACCGGTGTACACCATAAAGTGATGTGTGCCGATAGCAACATCTTGACGGTCGCGGATCTAGTCGATGCGAAATTCTGGCTATGTATTTGTGAGCCGTTAGCAACATCTTGGCCGGTCACGGCGTCTGTAGAAGGAGGCCTACTTCTACGGCGTGAGATCTGTTATGAACAGTTATGTGAAATGTGATATGGATCATACAAAGAGAAAATGCTCGGCCGAGCGATGTTTTGAGAAATGAGAAAATGTTTTAGTAAGCGCAAGGTCTTTTCAATAAAACCCTTGTGTCTTACTCAGAAGGGGCAGTGTAATTTAAAATTTGATATAAAATGTTTTTGGCAATGAGCCCACTGAGTGCATCATTTGTACTCAGCCCTACATGTTGTTTTTAAATGTGCGAGTTGGTGAAGATGGGATGGAGCAGTGTTGAGCGGTCAGGTCATTTGTTGTTGATAGTCGAACCTTGGTGTCACCCACAATCCTAATTACGGATTAGCAGGGCTATAGCGTAAACATGAAAGAATAAACATGGAGACTCATTAATAATAAGCGTAATACATATGTCAAGCATGTTCTTGGACTCTAGTACATAAATTAGGTTCTTGCAATGAAAACATGTGATATGTACATATGACGATGTACTATCAAGGTGTAAACATTTCAACGACAACATTCTATTGCTCAACATTGCTCCATCCATCATCGCTCAACTGCACATTTAAAACAAACATGCGGTGAGTACAAGAATGCACTCGGTGGACTCATGCGAAAACATTTTATCATTTGTAGATTACATCGCCACATCATTGTAAAGACAAGGGTTTTAGTTGAAATGCTTGTGCTTACTAAAATATTTTCATCATTTCTCAAAATCATCGCTTTGGCGGGCATTTTCTTGGTGTGTATGATCCATATCCTTAACATCCTTTCATCATATCATCATAGTCGAGCGTCGTGAAGGAGGCCTCCTCTACGACACCGTGACCGGCCGTGAATTGTCCTTACAAAGACACGGTCACCTTAGTGTACACGTTAATCCTAGCGGTATTGTCCTTCGGCATAGGATCCGATATCGATTTCATTCATAAGTTGGGGCGACCCAACAACATTCATAACATTTCATAACATCTCATAACATCTCATGGATAGGATACATACACAAAGCGTAAACATTTTTGATAGGTAATCTTGTAAACATTTTATCAACAGTTAAAATAAGCATCGTAAATAAATATTTCAAAAGCATTTCATTTTTTTTTTGAGTAGAGTAAAGCCCACCTGGACTGTAGATTGCCTTAATCCCATTTCTTGGACTGTAAGTCCTAACTTTAGCATATCTATTCTTGGCCTTGAGGTTTTGGAGCTGGAAAAATCCATTGGGTCTTAGAACCCATATTTCTACTTTAGTGTATATCATGGTATGATATACACTCAATTGACCATGTGGTAGCACCTAGTCAAATATATCACGTTAAGGTATGCTTTCGTGAAAATATCGTATCATGATGTTTTATCATAATTCGTACATCTTATAATGCTCTATCGCACCTTGCAACATAACATAATGAATGCATCGATTAATAGCATGTTAGTCACATAAGGCATATTTCACATAGGGTTTCCAACACTTAGTCAAATTTCAGTGTTTAATTTCAACAAAACAGCTTGAAACAACCCAGTGACGTACTTTGACGATCCATAACTCTCGATTTAGAATATGTATGGTCGCACAAAGATACATTCTGAAACCTCTAAACATGTACTACAAGTTCTAAGAAGAATTAAATCCAAAAGAGTCGTGGTTCTGGAGATATAGGGTCTCAAAGTGGGAAACTCAAACTGACTTCTATACTTAGAAATTTTTTCAGAATTTTCAGTTTTAGCTTAGCGACGAGGGTTTTCTGAGGCTCGTAACTTTTGACTCACAATGCCAAAATGGCTGCAGGCTACCAATTTCGAAACCTTGTAACAAGTACTACATATTACATGAAGACCATACTAGAAAATATCTGACACATCGAGAAATACATAAGCTCAAAGTTGACTAGTTGGAAATGGACAGTTTCCAGTAGGTGACTTTGGATCGATGAAAGGTATACCTATACAACTTGGTTTGGGATCAAACTTTCCAGATCATAACTAGACATGGTGAGGAACATTTCTTATGAAGAAACCCAAGTCCAAAACGGACTACAAACGTCTTGAACATCTCACGTAAAAGTCATACTCGAACAGCCTATTACATGGAAAAATTCACTAAGGCAGTTTGTCCGAAAAGCTTACTGTAATGTATCAACTTTAAAAATTCACCGCGAGTTCATTATAAGGAATCTGGGAATGAAACAAATAATATTGAAAATCCACTTAAGTCTAGTTTAATCCAGAAAAAGCCTCACTCAATGATTCACAATATATTGGGAGAAAAATATTTTACTACAAGCTATCACTTCCGTGACAGTTTTGTGCAGTTAGATTGTAAAATCTGTAATAAATAGTAAACATTTTTAGAAATTCTGAACATTTACATACATCTTCTAGACATGCTGAATTATGTTTCTGCCAAATTTTAGAGTTTTATCATTAGCCAAACTTAAAACGAAAGCCACGAACTATGAGTGATGAACACGGCAATTTCACAGATTTGTGCAGTGTTTTTGATAAATACAATTAAAATAGTAAATCAAGTTGGATTGACTTGAAATTTTACAGAGGAATACTAGACACATATAGTTTCAACATATTAAAATTTCACATTCATCGGACCACTGTAACTTAGTCAAATAATTTTATAAAGTCTCTGTTCACACAGCCAACTTCCAGTTTTCATAGATTCATTAATTTCTTTCATTCATTTCGTCACACTTTATGTGCACAATTATATCATACGAAAATGGTGAATTTATCACCCTAATTCACATCTAGATTTTCATATCCAAGTGAAAAGATCAATATACAATTCTACACCTTGACCATAAGATCATTAAAATCAACATGCATCCATAATTGAGCACATATATGTCGACCTCAAATGCACTAGCATATATATACATGAATAAAATTTCTAATATTACTAGCTTAAGGATGTAAGTTCTTCACCTTAAGAAGGATTCATCAAAATTGAAGAGGTCGAAGAAGGAGGTGAGGAGTCGAAGCTTAGAGATGCTTGGTCTTGATGGGGTTCAACTGTGATGGAGAGGAGAAATGGGAGAAATGTTTTGGTGTGGGATCATGGGTAGTTGCCGTAGGGTATGGGATTTGGGGTGGTTTCTTAGTGACAAATGTCACATTTCATGCATGCATTACACTGTACACACCATACACACACTACACGCATGCACACAACTACACATATACCTAACACCTTACACACACATCATACGGACACACACACACACTTGGTAGCAATGCATTCACATGCACTCCAATCATATATATGTATATTATATCATATTTTAATAGTGTAGTTAGGTTATTTAATTAAATCAATGTAACTTAGATACATGTAATAGGACAAATCAACAAATAAGTGCTTAGTATATATGTGTATATAGCTCTCGGCTATTACATTATGCCAAAGGGTCCAAATTTTATTTTTCATGCCAAACATTGATATATGTTATGACATATAGTTTAGATGATAAATAATATCATAGGATAAATTAATGGCATCATTTTATGCGATAAAATCGAGTTCGAAAATTAGGGTTTTGAGCGTTTGAAAAATGGTCACTATCAATCCTTGTTGATCCGGCATTGATTTAATGCTTAATAATACTGTAATTACATATCATAATCATAGGAAATTAATTTCTATAATTCCTTGATCATTAAACTCGCTTTTCATTTAGTTTCTAAACATTAACGTTTGAAAAGCGTTGCAAAGCGTTCATTATTGACTCATCTCGAAAAGGTCGTAATAAAGTTGTAATCACTTTATTAAAATATTCCATTAACAATGGAATTTAATTCTAAGCAATTGCTTAGAAAATTTCATGAAATTTTAAGCTGTCGATCTGCGATCGACGTTAAAATAATCTTCCGATACACTTTATAACATTCTATTCTTTGATTCACAAATCTCGGTTGAATATAAAATAGAATTCATTCCTTAAGTAAATAATCGAAATCATTATTCGATATCTTATGGATTGAATCATCTCGGTAATTTCTAATTTACGGGTTTTAAATACCGTAATTAGGCGTCTAATTTGCGGGGTATTACATCTACCCCTTAAAAAATTTCGTCCCGAAATTTGCATACCTCATAAAGTATGGGTATCTTAACATCATAACATCATAACTTTCCACGTGCTTTCATTTTGTCCATGGTTTTCCATTGGATTTTCATTAAAGACCCAAACTTGCTTCTTTAATCGTTGAATAAATGCGATCAAATTAGTCGTGAGATTTTCATCATAACTCATCGAGTAAGAGGTCACATTCTCATGTTGGTTTACGAGAATTGGGTCATTTTAGTATTTCCTTAACTACGACATATGGAAAAACATTTCGTACTCTCTTCCAAATGTGGTTGAAGTATCAGCTATATGCTACTAGGCTTATCATTGTTAGGAGCTCGTAAGGTTCTATAAAACGTGATCTCAACATTCTTGTATCTAAACTTATAATTTCTCTAGATGGAGAAATCTTAAGAAATTTTAATTCCGCATTCAAGAATGCAGTTTGGGTTTACGCGTACCAGCGTAAGACTTTTGTCTGTCCTGAGCTTTTCTTATTCTTTGCCTTATTGGGCAGATATCTTAGTCGTTTCACTTACGACGTCAGGACTTTATATCTTTGCTCACCCACTTTGTTACAATAAAGGGGTGGTCGATATTTCTTTTCATGTCGCGCTCGTAAGGCTACATTGATCGTTATTTGGTAGCTATGGTCGACGTAAAATTACCAAGTGGTACAATCGTTCTTATTTGCATCTTGGTTTAACACTTATGTTCTATCGTATCCTTAAGCGTTCATATTGTCGCTTCGATTGTCTATCTGTCGTGAGTGGACATCTATGTTAAGACTCGGTCTCGTGTCTAACTTCTTTTGTGAGTTAGTTCAAAATCTAGGGTACTCTTGGTGTCTCTATCTGAGCGATAGGTTCTAGTACTCCTGTAAATATAAGATTTCCTTTATGTATAAGCGAGTTAACTTATTGGATCTCTGAGTTATACGAATAGGCAAAGTCAAACATAATTGGTGAGTCGTTTAACTATTACCCATATATCGGTGTTCTTCTTTATGACTTTGGTAAAATCATCATAAGATCCATTGCTATATCATTCCATTCTCATTTGTGTATCTCTAGAGATTATAACCTCTTATAAGGCTTTTGATACAATGCCTTTACTTGTTGGTAACCGAGTCACGCTTTCGACAATCATGGTTACATCTCATTTCATTCCACGCTATCTAACTTTTCTCATAATTCACAATGTCATTTAATAATGCACGGTTGGGCGGTATGAGAAGGATCATGAAATTCATTCTTGGTTTCATTTCTAAGCTTATTATTGTTTGGAAATATATGTATATATATCTCTCTTTTAGACAATAACATTGTCCAACGCTCCTTAAAATCCTTAAGCTCTTCATTCCTTATCTTAATTTGTATTCTATTCCGTCTTCATTTCTCTTTTAGTCATATTTTACCTTGGTTGTGAGGTACCACTTACGTTAGTCCTTGATTTCCGACTATTTACATTCTCGTTTTCTTAACCTTTCGATGAGTTTTCCTTTTCTATAAGGACATACCATGATTTAGACTGAATTTTTATATCTTTAGGCATTAGATTGTACATTAACTGTTCATAGGTGATCATTTATCATATTTATAATCTTTTCTTGATTCGAGCCATCTTTTCTTTCACGTATCCAAATTTCTTTGCTCGAAGAATAAGTTCAAACTTTTGTAAATTGTGAAGGGTTTTAATTTATTGTCATAGGGTGAAGTTTCCAAGACTTGGTATTTATACCTCTGTTACTATTCGAGTCATGAGTTGGGAAATTATATTCATGTGGCTAAGTCGTTGTGATGCATAAGTTATTATCTTGCTCGTATTAATACATAGCCTTTCTTTCATTAATCCATGAAATTTTGATTCTATTTTGGGGTAACTATCTTATTTGTCTTTTACCTTAGAGTTCTTAATGGATCTCTAATAGTAGTTAATCAATCTATAAAATTCACGATCTTATTTTAGGTTATTGACGTCTTTCATTTTAATTGTTTTGTCCTTTGTCGGTTACATTGTTTTCTTCTCTGAGACACCATGTGCACGAGGAATATTTCTCTTTTAAGTCGAAATTTACAAAAGCGTACTTGGCAAAATTTAGTGACTCTTAAAAGTCGTAAAACAACCTTCGATTTTCTTTATGTTTTTTTTTCTCGTCCTTTGAATAGATAAAACATCATCCATGAGGATTGAGATAAAAATTATCTAGGTATGTGTGAAACACTCGATTTTGAGGTTCATGAATGTTTGGTGCATTGGTTAGTCCGAATGGCGTAACTATTATCTCATAGTAACCATATCTTATTCGAATAATTCATTTCCGTATTTGGATACCATTCTTCAAGACCATATAATATTACATCATAATGCCTCAGTGTGTATCTTTTGCACATTAATTACTAGGGTCGGTCTATCGAGTCGACTGATTACAAGGCGTCTAGTTCTTTTACGCACAAAATTTTGACACCTCTTGAACATATTCACAAAATTTTCCAAACTACGTTTATTTACATATTATAATCACACCATTATCATCATAAACCATTATCTACATATAAGTCTTATAGGATTCTAGGTCTCTGAGTGACCTTCGTCGGAGTCGTACTCCTCCCTTGGAAACTTGTCTTTCTCCAAGTACGTTTTTATTTCATATTTCGATGATTATTCTATTTCAGAGAGCCAGGGGTCAAGCTGCTCCCCGTTTCTTCTTTAATACTAGAAGTTGGTGTTACTTTTATCAGAAAGTAAGGTCGAGTTGGTAGTGGTAATTCTCCTAATCTTCGAGGGCGATAAGATCCTGTCCTTTTGCCATTCTCGTCTCTTTCTGGTACAATTGATGACACGGGGCGTGGGGCGGCGTTTGGAATATCGGTACAACCATTCCTTTATACCATGCTGTGTAACTTGCCGGGGTTCAGGATAAGTACTCGTAGGTGTCGTTCCCTACGCATTATATGTATGCTTAAGCCTGTTGACAAATCCTGGTAAATCTGCCCAGACTTTGGAATTTTTCTCATGGAGAAATTATTCTTTTGATACTTCTTTTACAAAATTTACTGATCATTTGTAAATGGTGATAAGTCGTTGGATGCCATCCTCACTTAACACTCTATAGTTGCAGTATCCATCCGAGGTGCAAAATTTTCTCCAAAGCTGTTCTAAATTCATTCCTAGTTCATATCAAAGAGCCGATATGCTCGTGTGAGTTATAACCTTGTAGGGCTTAGGTTAACTTTTACTTGTCGACTTCACTTTTCTTAACATCAGTAAACATATAGTTTTAGATAAGTCGACTGAATTAAGCAATGGTGGTAATTTTTTTTTCATAAGAAGGATCTCTTAATGAATTATACACTTTAAGGCGTGTATAACTGTAGACTACTTGTGACACGACTCATGACACTTATCTTAATACTCATTTCGTTTTACATCTTGGTCTATGTTGCCTTAAAGATATTCGCATAGGCGAGCGGTGGGTCTTGATATACGTCGTGTAAAACCTCTAACGAAAAGGCTGAGCCCGTGTCACTAATCACATGAATGACGACCATTTAAAACTTCTTGTCTCTAAACTTATATCTCGTTCCACATAGATATAATGATCCAAATCATTGGATAGCGCTTTAGGCGATTCTAGGTTCAGTCGAGCTTGAGCAACACTTGCGATGGTCAAAATTCTCGTATAGGTAAGGGATTTTCATTTCTTAATTTGCTTACCACGAGTTAGGTTCTATCGCTTCTATGCATACTTGTGCGATGTCAGCGAAGCACCTAAATTGAACAAAATCTTATGGGTATTCGAGAATTTTTTTCCTCACACCTATCCTACCTTTTGGTCTGTTTGATCTATTTTGGATTAAGTATAGGCTTTGGTCAACGGTCTTTCCGTTTATTCAAGTAAACATCTATTTCATATGTCCTTGTCCTTTCCATTGGGACATAATGTTCCTTGCTATGGCCTTACATTTGCCTCATTCACTTTATACTTCCGGTATTAGTATCGTTATGCTTTTACTAATAGCATTTGTGATTAGGTCTACATCAACCTATCCTTTGATATTGATATATTTCGATAACTAAGTCTCATCTTAGAGATCGTCATGTCTCTATCACTATCATTCGTTCTAATCGGTATGAATGATTTAATTCTCTTTTCACTTTATCGATCTTAGGAATATATTTCTCATATATCCTTACTTTAAACTCCTCTCTAGAAATCCTTGTCTTGGCATTTAGTGCCATAAATACGTAATATCCCCTTTTGGATATCGTCATTTCTTCTTAATCTTTTATTGATTCATCATGCAATTTCGCATAAGATAAAATCCTTTGTCCACTAGGGATGTATTATACTTTTGCCTTGACGTCAAATATCTTTACCATTTCTCGACATTCAATGATTTCTTCATTTCCATGTCGAGATACTTAATACCTCACTTTATTGATCGTCACAAAAATATGGGGTAAGATTTACAATTAGGTCCACCTTAAGATCCTTCCATGTGAATCTTTTCTGTGTTCTCTTGGATGTATTTCCTTTGCAAGATCTATAGAAGCTATCTTGCTTGTTAACTATTAAGTTACACAAGACAAGCGTTTCGTGTCATTATAACTTAGAGTATTAAGATTTATTTCAAAATAATGAATCTATTTCTTAATCCGTTTCTTTACTTCAAGGGAATTACCTTACTTATCGAAGTCATAACATCTCTGAGGCTTATATCCTATCATGAACTATCTACTTGTATAATTAGTAATTTCTTACGCTATTTTGACTTTTGTCCATTTTCTTGAGCATGGTATCTGAAAGTAATCTTACGTCCGTTGTACTTCGGTTCCCACTTTCAGGATTAGAACCGTTATCATTGTCATATGGCTTGGTAGGGTAGTACATTCGTACACCATACATTCGTACACCATAACTTAAATTCTAAGCATCTTATTGCCATGTCTTGACTTTGGAGATATTTCCTCCATACTTGATTTACATGCTAGGGATATCCTAGCTATTCACACAATCTTGAGGTTATGATTTCTCAATCTCATTATCATTCGTCCAATGAGTTTCAATTACTTGGAATCGATTATGCTCAAGCATAATCTCATTAATCGAGGTATAAGGCGAAAGATCTATTTTTAGGATGCTATCACTTCTTTATATATATATTCTTTGAAAAGAATATCTTGTATGCATCTTCATTCTTTTAAACATGTCCAACCTACTAACGAGGTTTCAAAGACATCCAACTATCTTAAAGATAAGTTGTACTCGCTCTCGTCATGACATAATAAGCAAAATTCAAATCCTACGGATATCATATACTTTTCTTTACCTTTTTCTCTTTGCATTCAATGCTAAAGAGTATCTTATTCATAACTTTGTTATCATAACAGTCGTATGATGGTATAACTTCACTGTTATCATTCTTTGTTAAGCCCATCAAGGGTCATTACATCCGTGTGTATCATAGGGAAAATATTTCGTCTCATCGAGATTTTCTTTACATCATAATTTCTCGATGTCTATCACTTTACTAGTCTAAAACTTTTAGGTGACTGAGATAAGTCAACTTTCTTCTTACTTGATGGTTTCAAAAATCGTGAAAAAGTTATCACGACCACTTACAAGAGTACTATTTCACAATCGAAATAACATCTTTTAATGATTGAATCAATATGCTCTTTAGGCGAATGAATGGGGCTCTAGGGTCCAAGACCGAAGGGCGACTCTCGAGATTTCTTTGGTCATATGGGTGGCGGACCCGTCACAATTATATTCTCGATCACATAAGGCTTTGGGTTCAAATGACACTTTATGAATTTTGGGTTTGAAAATTTTCTTGAGAAAAAGTGAGAAACTCGAATGAATTCTCAAGCGGAACTAGGTCATATAGTTAAACTCAATGGCGTAAATTGGGTAATGGATATAATTTGAAAGCTTATATACCGTAATAGGTCATCAACAAAGTTCTCATGTATATCGAGGTTCTACTTGTATTCTTGAAGATCTTACTTTCTTAGTAACATTCTAGGATTCAGTATCATACTATAATGCCTCTTTTCTTTTCAAATCATAGAACTAACTTCAACTGATTCTCATGAATTCGGAGTAGGAATCAGGATTTGGTCCTTCATAAGAAATGAAATGCAGTGCATAGAAGCACGTGAGCGAAAACCGTGCGTAAATCGGAGTTCACACGACCAAGCGAGTCAAAATGAATCACTGCGCAGCGGGGAAATTTACAGCGTTCACGCCGAGGTCATAGCGATGCCGACACCAAGGTCGTGCATGCCATTACCGATGCCGGTGTATAGAATATTGCCGACACCGAGGTCGGACAAACTACCCCGTCGATATGTTAAAGGCGATGTTATAAATGCCGATTTCAAGTGGACAATCGCAAATGCCGAGGTCGGCCGAGGTCGTACATGTCGGTCGAACAATTTCGTATAAATCTTTCACTTTTCTTCACTCAAGATGGAATGAAGTTCTCAAATCCATCACTAATCTTGTTCTTGTAATTGAAGGAAATTCTTACTTTATGTGTTCTTTCGTAAAAGGGATCATCGTCCTATAAAGTCTATGTTACTGTTTGAACTAGCATGCTCATCATCATAATCAACTTTGAGATTGAAGTAAAACTTGAATATTCCTACGTAGCTCGTTTATGCAAGACGTATTTCGTTGAATTTAAAGAATTGACATATCGTATTGACAAATAAATGTCCAATCTCAATCATTTTAAAACATGAATAATCATAACTTTGTTCATAATAATGGACCCTTATTACATTCCGAAATTCAAACAGTTCATCTTTGGCATATCATGCTAAAACTTTCTCATATCATTGTCATCATCTTTCTTATATCTTCCTTCCTTTCATAACTTTCTTGACAAATCATTTGTCATATCATTCATTCTCAAACTTTCTCATAGCTTTCATTTCTTTTGAAAAATCATATCAATTATCATCCACTTCACAACATAATATTTCATTTGCAACATTTGCAATAACTTCCACCTTAAATAAATTCACATAACTTCATTTCACTTGAAAAAAATTATTTCACTTTCAATTTTTCGTTTTCAAAACCGAGAAAAATCATTTATCTATCATAAATCAAATCCTTTAAGTTTTCCTTAAATATGCAGTCCCATACCTGCATATTGTGGGAATCTCTTTTACTTCAAAACTTTTGCGAAGAAAACATTTCCATCTTTTTTTTTTTTTCACTTTCAAATTCTGAAAAGAAAATCATTTACCTCATTCCAGTTGAGCTTGATGTGATGGAGTGTTGAGCATTGTCAGCTGATCTCTAGAAGTCTAATGACTCAATCTAGACTTACCCTTAAAGAATATTTTAGGTTCAAGAGCGAACCGCTCTGATACCACTCTGTCACAACCCCACAATCCTAATTACGGATTAGCAGGGGCTATAACTGTAAACATGAAAGAATAAACATGGAGACTCTCATTAATAATAAGCGTAATACATATGTCAAGCATGTTCTTGGACTCTAGTACATAAATTAGGTTCTTGCAGCGGAAAACATGTGATATGTACATATGACGATGTACTATCAAGGTGTAAACATTTAAGCGACAACATTCCTATTGCTCAACATTGCTCCATCCATCATCTGCTCAACCTGCACATTTAAAAACAAACATGCAGGGCTGAGTACAAGAATGCACTCAGTGGACTCATGCCAAAAACATTTTATCATTTGTAGATTACACTGCCACATCATTGTAAGACACAAGGGTTTTAGTTGAAATGCCTTGTGCTTACTAAAATATTTTCATCATTTCTCAAAATCATCGCCTGGCCAGGCATTTTTCTTGGTGTGTATGATCCATATCCCTTAACATCCTTTCATCATATCATCATAGTCGAACGTCGTGAAGGAGGCCTGCCTCTACGACACCGTGACCGGCCGTGAATTGTCCTTACAGCACACAGTCACCTTAGTGTACACGTTAATCCTAGCCAGGTATTGTCCTTCCAGCATAGGATCCGATATCGATTTCATTCATAAGTTGGGAGCGACCCAACAACATTCATAACATTTCATAACATCTCATAACATCTCATGGATAGGATACATACACAAAACGTAAACATTTTTGACAGGTAATCTTGTAAACATTTTATCAACAGTTAAAATAAGCATCGTAAATAAATATTTCAAAAGCATTTCATTTTTTTTTTTGAGTAGAGTAAAGTCCACCTGGACTGTAGATTGCCTTAATCCCATTTCTTGGACTGTAAGTCCTAACTTTAGCATATCTATTCTTGGCCTTGAGGTTTTGGAGCTGGAAAAATCCATTGGGTCTTAGAACCCATATTTCTACTTTAGTGTATATCATGGTATGATATACACTCGATTGACCATGTGGTAGCACCTAGTCGAATATTTCACGTTAAGGTATGCTTTCGTGAAAATATCGTATCACGATGTTTTATCATAATTCGTACATCTTATAATGCTCTATCGTACCTTGCAACATAACATAATGAATGCATCGATTAATAGCATGTTAGTCACATAAGGCATACTTCACATGGGGTTTCCAACACTTAGTCAAATTTCAAGTGTTTAATTTCAACAAAACAGCTTGAAACAACCCAGTGACGTGCTTTGACGATCCATAACTCTCGATTTAGAATACGTATGGTCGCACAAAGATACATTATGAAAACCTCTAAACATGTACTACAAGTTCTAAGAAGAATTAAATCCAAAAGAGTCGTGGTTCTGGAGATATAGGGTCTCAAAGTGGGCAACTCAAACTGACTTCTATACTTAGAAATTTTTCAGAATTTTCAGTTTTAGCTTAGCGACGAGGGGTTTCTTGAGGCTCGTAACTTTTGACTCACAATGCCAAAATGGCTGCAGGCTACCAATTTCGAAACCTTGTAACAAGTACTACATATTACATGAAGACCATACTGGAAAATATCTGACACATCGAGAAATACATAAGCTCAAAGTTGTCTAGTTGGAAATGGACAGTTTCCAGTAGGTGACTTTGGATCGATGAAAAGTATACCTATAAAACTTGGTTTGGGATAAAACTTTCCAGATCATAACTAGACATGGTGAGGAACATTTCTTATGAAGAAACCCAAGTCCAAAACGGACTACAAACGGCTTGAACATCTCACGTAAAAGTCATACTCGAATAGCCTATTACATGGAAAAATTCACTAAGGCAGTTTGTCCGAAAAGCTTACTGTAATGTATCAACTTTAAAAATTCACCGAGAGTTCATTATAAGGAATCTAGGAATGAAACAAATCATATTGAAAATCCACTTAAGTCTAGTTTAATCCAGAAAAAGCCTCACTCAATGATTCACAATATATTGGGAGATAAAAATATTTTACTACAAGCTATCACTTCCGTGACAGTTTTGTGCAGTTAGATTGTAAAATCTATAATAAATAGTAAACATTTTTAGAAATTCTGAAAATTTACATACATATTCTAGACATGCTGAATTATGTTTCTGCCAAATTTTAGAGTTTTATCATTAGCCAAACTTAAAACTAAAGCCACGAACTATGAGTGATGAACACGGAGATTTCACAGATTTGTGCAGTGTTTTTGATAAATACAATTAAAATAGTAAATCAAGTTGGATTGACTTGAAATTTTACAGAGGAATACTAGACACATATAGTTTCAACATATTAAAATTTCACATTCATCGGACCACTGTAACTTAGTCAAATAATTTTATAAAGTCTCTGTTCACACAGCCAACTTCCAATTTTCATAGATTCATTAATTTCTTTCATTCATTTAGTCACACTTTATGTGCACAATTATATCATACGAAAATGGTGAATTTATCACCTAATTCACATCTAGATTTTCATATCCAAGTGAAAAGATCAATATACAATTCTACACCTTGACCATAAGATCATTAAAATCAACATGCATCCATAATTGAGCACATATATGTCGACCTCAAATGCACTAGCATATATATACATGAATAAAATTTCTAATATTACTAGCTTAAGGATGTAAGTTCTTCACCTTAAGAAGGATTCATCAAAAATTGAAGAGGTCGAAGAAGGAGGTGAGGAGTCCGAAGCTTAGAGATGCTTGGTCTTGATGGGGTTACTCGCTTGATGGAGAGGAGAAATGGGAGAAATGTTTTGGGGTGTGGGATCATGGGTAGTTGCCGTAGGGTATGGGATTTGGGGGTGGTTTCTTAGTGACAAATGTCACATTTCATGCATGCATTACACTGTACACACCATACACACACTACACGCATGCACACAACTACACATATGCACCTAACACCTTACACACACACATCATACGGACACACACACACACTTCCGTAGCAATGCATTCACATGCACTCCAATCATATATATGTATATTATATCATATTTTAATAGTGTAGTTAGGTTATTTAATTAAATCAATGTAACTTAGATACATGTAATAGGACAAATCAACAAATAAGTGCTTAGTATATATGTGTATATAGCTCTCGGCTATTACATTATGCCAAAGGATCCAAATTTTATTTTCAATGCCAAACATTGATATATGTTATGACATATAGTTTAGATGATAAATAATATCATAGGATAAATTAATGGCATCATTTTATGCGATAAAAATCGAGTTCGAAAATTAGGGTTTTTCGAACGTTTGAAAAATTGGTCACTATCAATCCTTGTTGATCCAGCATTGATTTAATGCTTAATAATACTGTAATTACATATCATAATCATAGGAAATTAATTTCTATAATTCCTTGATCATTAAACTCGCTTTTCATTTAGTTTCTAAACATTAACGTTTGAAAACGTTGCAAAACGTTCATTATTGACTCATCTCGAAAAGGTCGTAATGAAGTCGTAATCACTTTATTAAAATATTCCATTAACAATGGAATTTAATTCTAAGCAATTGCTTAGAAAATTTCATGAAATTTTAAGCGTCGATCTGCGATCGGCGTTAAAATATCTTGTCGATACACTTTATAACATTCTATTCTTTGATTCACAAATCTCAGTGAATATAAAATAGGAATTCATTCCTTCCTAAATAATCGAAATCATTATTCGATATCTTATGGATTGAATCATCTCAGCGAATTTCTAATTTACGGGTTTTAAATACCGTAATTAGGCATCTAATTCTGCGGGGTATTACATGAATACACATCATCACATGTGTATTTCACATGTTTTCCGCTGCTAGAATATGAAGTCTTATGTATGTTATGTTTGTCAAACCTCAAACACTTGAAGCTATAGAAATATTCTCAATATATGTTGCACCATTCAGTGTTCCATGTCATTATTCGTTACTTAATTCCGTTATTAGTAACAGTCCCTGCTAATCCGTACTTTGAGTTGGCGGGCTGTTACAAAAAGTCCTAAATTTCGCCTACTACAAGACAAGGATCATAGTTACTTGTTCAATTTAGATTCATACTCTATCTTATCTTATAATAATATCTTATCATCATAATAATAACATAGCATTAATTAGAGCATGATATTTCTTCATTTCACACCTAATGCTTTGGAATTTTCGGCACTCTTGTGTACAATTGGCATCCCACTTGTGCAACTTGATAATACACCTTATCTTAGCCTTAAAAATATCTTATTAACATGATTATCACATAAAATTATCAATTGGATAAGGATTAAATCCATTTCACATTATAAGTGTGATTTTCGAAACTATATATATATATAAATTGTCACACATTTTATTTTCTTACAACATATAGCTAATATATAGCTATGTGACATATTATAAACCTTAGATGATGAATTACATCATAGAAAATATTTAGAACAATTCTAGATCACAAAACCACAATTTTGAAATTAGGGTTTTCGAAAATTTGCTTAATTGTTCAATTTTTATTCCTTAATTCTCTAGCATTATTTTAATACCAAATAATGATATTATTACAAAAAATAATCATAGGAACTTAAATAATATAATTCCTTGATCAGTATACTAAGTTTTCGAATCGTCTCTAAACGTTGACGTTCAAAACGTCTCAAACCGACACCAATCATATCATCTCCATAAATGTTCGTAATAAGGTCTTACTCACTTTATTCATTCCTTTCATTAATAAGAAATTTAATTCTAAGCTTCGTCACTTAGAAAATATCGTAGGACTAACTATCTAAATTTAATCGACGTTAGAATTATACTTTCGAAGGGATAATATAAACTATATTCATTAATTCACTAATCGTTAGTGAATATGATATAATAATCCTCGTATCATGTATTGTCGAAATCAAGCCTCGAGAAATTATTGTTTCAATTATCGAAACAAAACCCTAATTAGCGATTTTTTTAATATCGCAATTTAGCATCAAAACTTGGGATATTACAGTCAGACATGCATTAGAAAATCAGTGAACTTGAATGACTCAGATGCCTACTCAGTAGAACTGAAGTCAGTCACAGTCTTGTAGCATATCAAATACTTGAGGATGAAGTCAGAAGAAGTTCGAGGGACTCAACACGAGATCAGACGAAGACTTAGCTAAAAACTAAAGACATGCGTTGGTGAAGAACAGTCAAATCTATAGATGCCTTGTCGAATGCATCTATTTGACTCACTAAGGCGACAAAGCACAAGTGGACAAATTCAACGGTTGTATTGTCAAAATAGAGTTTGAATTTTAAATGGCTAGTTTGAATTTATTCCTCTTGATAGGTCCCCCGGGGTACGTACTTGTGTGTGGAGTGGGGAGATGGAAGGAATATACCAGTTAGGCAAATTTTAAAATATTTTATTTTCTTAAGACTGATCGACTACTGTGGCAGTAGCTAGTCTGATAACTGGTAGCTCAGTACAGATGACAATATTGTGTGTTTTGATTAGATCCCAAAACCTATGATTAGATCCCTAAGTATCGGGATTGTATTAATCTTAACAACGTGTTTAGATTAGATCCCAAAACCTATGATGATTGCGTTGCTAAAGTAAGATGTTGCTAACTTTTTTTCGAGTTCGAAGTGTTGTTTCAAGCTTCAGCAGAACTATCAGCTTTGATAGGCCCAAGAATGATGGAGTTCAAAGCTATACAATGTTGTAATATCCCGAAGAAACAGGTGCCTAATTACGGTATTTAAAACCCGTAAATTAGGGTTTTGCCGAGTGTTAAATTTGAAAGACATCGAATATTGATTTTGATTTAGTCACGAAATAACGAATTCCTTTTTATATTCACTGAGAATTGTGAATTAAGGAATAGGATGTTATAAAGTAGTTCGGCAGTATAATTTTAACGTCGATTGCGTATCGATAGTTAAAATTTCATGAAATTTTCTAGCGTGACTTGGAATTAAATTCGATATAAATGGGATATTATTAATAAAGTAAGTGCGATCTTACTACGACTATTTTGAGATGAGTCGATTATTAACGTTTTGAGACGTTTCGAACGTTAACGTCTAGAGACGATTTGAAAAATGGGTTAAATGATCAAGGAATTATAATTAATTTCCTATGATTATTTTATATAATTAGATTATTATTAAGCATAAATTCAATGCTAGATCACGATGGATTAATGGTTGAAACATTTACTAATTTTCAAAAACCCTAATCGAAAATTAGGGTTTTCTCACATGAAATGATACCATTAAATTTTCTTATGGTATAAATTATTATCTAAACCATATGTTATGACATATATACGTATGAATGGCACGAAAATGACTTATGTACCCCTTATGAAATGAAAGAGCTGTGACCTATGTTATATTTAACAATTCACGCCACTTTTGATACTTTGCTTTGCTATGCTATGTTTTTAATTAATCAAATTATATGTGTTTATTTTAGGATTGTACCTTGATTAATACATATGGATTAATACACAAAACAATAAAATCACCCCCTTTGGAACCATAATAGCCGACGGCTATCTCACACCCTTTTTGCATGATTTTATTAATTCCAATGCGCAATATAGTGTAAGGCTTTTAACACTAGCTAATCATCACTAAGTGAGTCATAACCCACTATTAGAAGGCTACCATTATTTTATTCATTTGTGAGAGAGAGCCGTGAGAGAGAGAGAGAGAGAGAGAGAGAGATATAGGGGAGGACTCTTCTTCTTCTCCTCACTTCACTCATTCAAAACATTTTGAACACTCAAAACACTCTCTTTTCTCTCCCCATTGCTGCAAACAGCCTTGAGCTCTCCCCCTCCCCTTTGAAAAATTTTTGTGTTCTTCCCTTCTTTTTCTCTTCACAAAGCTTGTTACCTTAACATTGTTCTTTGAATCCATACCATTCCAAAGGTAAGAATCGAACATGGGCTTCGATTTTCCTCTTATTTTACAAAAAAAATCGAAAGTTGGTTCTTGATGAATGTAGATGTTCTTGATGCCTTTGTTTATAAGATTTTATTTATGTATATGTTCTTGATGATCTTTGTTTATAAAAATAAGCTAATGCATGTTAGTATTGACCTATGTTATTGCATGTGTATTATTTGTAAGGATCTAGCCAAAGCATGTTAAGTTTGAAGCTTAGATCTTGTTTAAAATTTATTTCGAAAATGTTATAAGGTTTTGGTTGATGTTGAGATTTTTAAAATTATTTTGAAGTTAGATTATTGATCTATGATATGATGAGAGTTCATAGTGATTTATTTGGAATTTTAGAAAATCCTATGCCTTGTTTTGAAAATGATGAGACCTTAAAAAAAAATTATATCTTGGTATATGATTTTATTTTAGACAAACAATGGTATATTAATGATCTAGGACCTTGATTATGTGTTACATGAATTTATTAGAATTTTTGAGAACCAAATGCCCAATTATTTCAAAATGACCGAAGCTTTACAAAATTATATCTTAGTGTATGATTTTTTATTTTAGACATGCAATGGTATATTAATGATCTAGGACCTTGATTATGTGTTACATGAATTTATTAGAATTTTTGGAAATCAATTACTCATTTGTTTCAAAAAAGCCGTGAGCTTGAAGCTCAAAATGGTGATGATTCAAATGGTTTTTGATGAATATTATGATGTTATATTGTTATACTATAGTATATGAGCATGGTGTATTTTTGTTGGAATTTTTATAAATTGTTTGGTATTTATTGGGAAAATACCGTGAGCTTAATGATTTAATCCTTGATGAAGAAATGGTTTATGATGGACTATAGGTTATAAATGTGTTATAAATTAATGTTGGGACCTTGTACTATTTATATAAAATTTTTGAGAATTGTTTGACATATTTTTCAAAATTACCGTGGCCTATTTTTATTAAAAAGGTGATGCTCGATTTTTATATGGTTAATATTAATACATATTAATGACCATAGTGTATAATAATACACTATGTGAATTTATAAAAAAATTTGGAACCCATTTGGTAATTTTTGAAAATTACCGTGAGCAATAAAAGGAAAATAAGGATTTTTAAATCCTTTTTAATTAAGATTAATAATATATTATATGTCTAAAAATTATTTTAGACATATTTGGATTTTATAAAATTTTATAAACATAGATTACTATGTTTGGGACGAAACGTTATATTTAATAACGTTATAAAAGAAATATATTGCTTAATGAATAAATGGATTAATGTTTAAGAAAAATATTAATAAAGTTTATCGATTTGCATGACAAATCGAGGATTAGGTCTTCTGAAAAGAAATCGATTGAAAATCGATTTAGAATATGAGTTAGTAAAAATTACTAATAAAAGTCAAAATTGTT
This sequence comes from Salvia rosmarinus, assembly GCA_036937905.1. Lineage (NCBI taxonomy): Eukaryota > Viridiplantae > Streptophyta > Magnoliopsida > Lamiales > Lamiaceae > Salvia > Salvia rosmarinus. The sequence goes on from JAODLM010000883.1 coordinate 71,966, forward strand.
GACTTTTGAAGTCAACATCTGAAATCGTTCGATAAATACGCTAATCGGCGTAAAGCGTACTAATTAGGTAAAGAAACCTCATTGGTAAGAAAAGATTTCATAATTGAAATCCTTGTATCGAGAAACGATAACATCGTTGAGCGTTTAAGCAGGAAAGGTTAAAGCGAAATAGTTGAGCGTATCTCGAAGAGCGAGCGGTTTAATTGAAATCGCAATTGAGCAGTATTGAATTCGTTAAGGAATTGATTTATATCGATATGGAATATCAAAGTTTATTCTAGACTTTGAAAGTCTCGAAATACGTGAACGACGTACTAAACATCGCTTTTACGTAAAGGTGTGAATGACGTGCGGACGATTGGACATTGACGAGTAATCAGTTAAGGCGAACAATAGTCGGTGGGCTTTCTTTCTAAACAAAGCGTGACTTTGCTATACTTTCCAATTGAATTTATTTACGATGCTTATTTATTTGTTGAGAAAATGTTTACAAGATTACCGCCAAAATGTTTATGTTTTACGTGTGTATCCTATCACGAATGAATGATATGAATGTGTTGGATAGCTTCAACTTATGAATGAAATCGATATCGGATCCTATGCCGGAAGGCTTATACTTAGCTAGGATTAACGTGTACACCTAAGGTATTTGTGTCTTTGTAAGGACAATTCACGGCCGGTCACGGCATCGTAGAGGAGGCCCGCTCAAGGCGTTCGACTATGATGTTATGATGAAAGGATAAGGGATATGGATCATACACGCAAGTAAAATGCTTGGCCAAGCAAATGTTTATGAACTGATGATGATGATGATGGAGGGTGTTGAGGAGTCAGGACAGCTTTGGATGTTTTTATGTTAAGAAACCTTGAATACACATCGTCATATGTGTATTCACACGTTTTTCGCTGCAATTCGAACTATGTTTTATGATAAGATGTTATTAACAGTTGAAGTCCTCCAGATCATTCGTATTCTTTTGGATCTGTTGGTCTAACCTCTCCAGAACATTATGTCAGAAATGTCTGTAACGTTTGAATCATGCTAAGTGACGTATTATATATCCTCGTAGTAGCTTTTCATGAAACCCAAGTGTTGTTTCCTTCGAGTCCGCCCTTTAGTGCTAAGGCGGGCGTGACAGTGGTATCGAGCGGTTGCTCTTTGAAACCCAAAATCTCCTTTCAAAATTAAGTCTAGATTGAGTCACCGAACTTCTAGAAATCGGTGACTATACTCGACACTCCATCACATCCATTTCAATAGGAAAAGGTAAATGATTTCCCTCTCAAACTCACGAAATGAAAAGTTTATTTATGAACAAGATTGAAACCATATGTTGAAGGAAAAGGAAATTTCAAAACTACATTTTGGAAATCAATGAGAGTAGACCAATGTTGGGAAAGAAAGAGATGTTATGATGTTATGTTGAAATGAAAATTTTGAGTAAGAAAAAATTCAAAATTCATTTTTTTTTTAAATTAACGGGAGATATGCAAAGTAATTGAATTGGAAATGAATGTATATGTTTGAAATGAATGTGAATGGTCAATGTGGAAAGGATGAATTCAAAGAAATACGTATGTATGAATGAACTGTATTGAAATTCTTTGAAATTTTAGCTTTTAAATTCCATGTTGGATTATGACGAATGATATGTTATCACAAGAAGAATATAGACGAGTAAGAAGCATGATCACGTGTTACAAAAGAACTTAGACGTATGAACTTCTTCCCTTTTTCAAGAACACAAGAACGACAGGAAGAACGAAAGTAACTATAGCCTCGAGCTTCGAACGGAAGAAGACGAATGTCAAGATAAACAAGAACGACTTCGACTTTGGAAATGAACGACATCGATATTGTCATCACAATCTTAACATGGCCGACAGCAATTGGGATTTCGGCACGTGTGACCGTTGACTTCGACTTCAGAAAATTCTTTTATCGACTTGGATACGTGGACATGGTAGTCGTACTACGTCGGCAATTGCCTCGGATTTTGGCACGATCGCGCAATTTTCTGCACTGCGCAGTAATTTTGTTTCATTCCGTTTTTTTTCGTTAGGACTCCGATTTACGCGTGGTTTTCGCCTGCGTACTCCTAACACACTGAACTTCATTTGTTGTGAAAGACAGAATTCCTATTTCTGTCTCCAGAGTGCACTAGAGTCTGTTGAAAGTTGGTTCGAGTTTTATATAGAACGAAGATCTCCTAGCATAACATGTACCTTAGAATGCTATTAGGGGAATAAGTTTCCAAGTAGGGTAAGAAAGATATGATATGTGCTGTACCTAATGACGTTTATCTACCTTATAGATTGCTTAGTTTACCCTAGTTGCTTATCAGATGTACTTAAGTTATCTTATCTGCTTATCGGATAATATTAGTTGACTTATGTTAGTTTTGATTGTGACGGATGGAGGAGATCGTTATATAGCTAGGAGGAGGTAGGACCTCATGCTACGCGAGGAAGTGATCTTGCACCACCGTGAGTGTTGGATGTCTTTGTGGCGAGGACTTAGGTGAATTCGACGTCTACCTTCGACTTTGGAGGAATGCCGAGATTACAGTAGCGATAGATTCTGACGGTATAAGCGTCTCTTGACCATACTTCCATGTGATTGGGAGGATTACGCCCGAGAGGTATCGGAGACTACATATATCGTGTGCCGGAGGCTATGACTTGATCGGTGATTTACAGTTCGTCGATCATCGGCGTACATGTACAATGTCTATGGAGCTGCAGGGGACCTATCTCCTCCACGAGTACACTGGCGCGATGAGTCGCGGAATGGTTTTATACCGAGGTTCCACGATAGATTGACCGGTAGTGCCTCCGTGTCTGTTTGATGAGGCGAGCTTGCTCGTGTGGATAGGCGTGTGACGAAGCACTAGGAGAGCTTGTTTTTCCTCCGCTGGTGTTCGGACATCCGTCGCATCTACCACTACCGCCCTTACCACCGATGACAGCTCCACTACCTCCAGTAGAGCCCTACCGCCAGACGGCGAGGATGCAAGTGTCGGACCCATGGGATGGTTCTGATCCGATCGTGCGATTCTGATCCGATCTGCGAGGACTACGGGCGATGCGACATACATATGGTAGGAGATAGCGGGCGGGACCATGGGAGTACATGCCCGAGATGATGACTCTAACGAGGAAGAAGAGGATGAAGACGAGGAAGATTCCGGATGAAGACAGTGAAGCGACGACTTAAGTAGATGCGTAGTAGTTTATGGATGTGTTTTGGGTATGTTTTGTTTTGTAAGAAAGTGATGAAAAAGGAAAAACTTAATGTTTTGTAAGGCTATAAAAGCCAGTATGCATGTATTTTGTTTGTAATGACTGTTGGTTTAAAACAGCTTTTCCTATGGCACAAATTTTTCAATATATACATATATGACCCTGAATGGGCTTTTGCGGCAAATTGTGTATGACAAAGATGAAATGTTTTATTAAAGTTTTTTACAATGAGGATATGATGATATTATGTATGTTCAAGTAACGGAAGTAATGTGTGATACTAATAATATGTTTTACATATGAGAATGTTTCTAGACGATATCACGAACAAGGAATTAGGCGGAGGAGAGAGGAAGACCTAGGGAAGAGGTAGAATCCAAGAGCGAGAAGGTGAGGATATACCACAACCACCTCCACTTGAACGTAGGATAGAGGAACTATTTCTTAGACAGAACCCTCCTGTCTTCAATGGGAAAGGAAATCCCGAGGAAGCAGAGCAATGGATAAGAGCGATGGAACGAATCTTCGACTTTCTAAGATGTACAGTAGCAGAGGCGTTTGTCATGTATTACCTTCGACTAAATGGACTGTGACTTACGGTGGGAAGCGGAAGAAAGATTTTGACGATGAAACGAGATGGAAGAATATACTTGGGAGGATTTGAGAGGAGATGTATGACAAATATATCCCAAAAAGTTATAGAAAGAGGAATGAGCACGAATTCTTCGTGTTAAAACAAGAAAAGATGTCTGTAACCGACTATGATCGCACCTTCTGCGACATGTCAAGATACGCTCTGGATCAAGTCAACACAGATTTGAAAATGTCGGAAAAGTTTAGGTCGGGTCTAAGGCCAGAGATCAGGATGTCTCGCTTGATCATGGAGATTTGACCTATCCGGGCTCTTGGATGAGCTCGGATATTGAGGCGCGATGCACGAGGACAAGTCGGTATCGCTCGGGCCGCGAATACCGCGGATAAGGGTAAGAGGAAGTGGGACGCAAATTTTGGAAAGCGATAATAGGGGAATTTTGAGAATGTGAGCAATAAGCGGCGGTGGTAAGGAAACATGGCACAACCAGGACGGGGGTTGGAAAAAGCGACTTTGTTCATCCGACAAGGGCCCAAAAAAGAGAGACGAGGCCCTTCCGTGCCGAATGCCGGAGGATGCACAAAGAAATGTGCATGGCGGTAGTGGGAAGCTGTTTTAAGTGCGGGATGAGAGGGCATTATGCTAATTTTGCCCGAGGACACGTTCGGAAAAAGTTGTAGGCCGAACCAACCCGTGATGTCCGACCACTCGAGCTATCCAATCCAGCCCCAACCTCGTGACAATTGCAACCTCAACAACGATGGCGGCAACCTCGGTGACAAATCAAAGAAAAAAGCGATGGCAGCCACCTCAACAACAACAAAGGCGGCAACCACGCGACAGCGTCGTGGCAGCGGACTGCGGCGGCGAGAATCAACAAGGCAGCACCCGTCACCTCACCGCCCGGCTAGAGCATATGCCTTACAGGAGGCGAACAAGCAGAACCGGGAAAACAGGCGGTATGAAACTCTTCTCAACATACCTATTATAATCTTGTTCGATCTGGTGCTTCACATTCCTTTATAGCAAGATCATGTATGGAAATGTTGGAACTTAGGCACGAAAAGCGGATCGGGATATGAGAATCTTTTCGCCTATAGGAGGGATTATGGTGTTACACATATCGCTCGAACCTAAAGTTGACTTTAGGATCACTTAAGGTTACGGCAAATAATCGAACATAATACCCATGGATGGCGTAGATATAATCCTAGGAATGGTGGTTAGCTAAAAATCATTCCACGATTCTTTGCAAAGAAAGGAAAATTTCATTCCATTTTCACGGTCGAAGCTACATACTTCCACGGAATCGGCATGGGAAAATGAGTCCCGATTATATCGCGTTGAAGGCGAGAAGAATGATAAGCAAGAAAGGATGCCACGCATATCTTGTTTACACGAATGGAGAAGATAAACCGAAATTGAAAATTGAAGACATAGAGGTTGTTCGAGAATTTTCGGACGTATTTCCTAAAGATCTACCAGGATTACCTCATGATAGACAATTGGAATTCACCATCGACTTGGAACCCGGATCGGCTCCAGTGTCGAAGGCACCCTATAGAATGGCTCCAAAAGAATTGGAAGAACTAAAGATCCAAATTCAGGAATTGTTGGACCTAAGTTTCATTAGACCTAGTGTTTCGCCTTGGGTAGCGCCTGTGTTATTTGTTAAGAAAAAGGATGGTTCTTTGAGGATGTGTATAGATTATCGGGAACTGAACAAGATGACGCTCAAGAACAAATACCCTTTGCCAAGGATTGACGATCTGTTTGATCAATTACGAGAAGTAGGTGTATTCTCGAAGATTGATCTCAAGTCAGGTTATCACCAACTCAAAATACGGTAGGAAGATGTACCTAAAGCGCATTAGAACCGGATATAGCCACTATGAATTCATAGTTATGCCGTTCGGATTAACCAATGCACCAGCTGTATTTATGGACCTCATGAGCGTAGTGTTTCATCCATAACTTGGATAAATTCATTTGGTCTTCAAAGATGATATCCTTATATATTCGAAGAATGAGGAGGACCATAAGGAACATCTAAGGGCGGTGTTGCAAACCTTGAGAATTGAAAAGCTTTTGCTAAGTTCAGCAAATGCATTACAGGTGAAGAAGTAATGTTCCTTGGACACATCGTGTCTGCGAGATGGAATTAAAGTAGATCCGACCGAGGTGGAAGCGATGCAAAGAATGGAAATCGTCGAGAACTCGAGAATGAAATCGGGAGTTTTACGGGATTACGGGTTATTCAGGAGATTCATTGAGGATTCTCCAAGATAGCAAGACCAATAACCCAACTACTCGAAGGGAATCAAGTTGATTGAATTTGAAGAATGCGAGGCAAGTTTTGGAAGCTTAAGCAAAGTTAACAAGTGCACGGTCTTTGGCGGTTCAGTGGACAAGGGTATGTAGTTTATACAGATGCTTCTAAGAATGGATTGGGTTGCGTCTTGATGCAAGAAGGAAAAGTGATAGCATATGCGTCCCGACAACTTAGACCACATGAACTAAACTATCTAACTCACGACTTGGAATTAGCGGTGGTTCATGCTTTGAAAATTTGGAACACCATCTCTATGGGTGAGATGTGAGATCTTCTGAGATCATAAGAGTTTGAAGTACTTCTTGAGCAAAGAGATCTAAATATGAGGCAAAGAAGATGACTCGAACTAGTGAAGGATTACGTTGTGGTATTAATTATCACCGGGAAGCGAATGTAGTAGGCGACGCCTTAAGTCGTAAGAATCAAACCAAACTAGGATGTCTCCTTACACAAGAAGAAAAACTCGTTGAGGAGTTTAAAGAATGAGGATTGAATTGGTTGAACAACGAGAGGCGATCACGAGTTGTATCGCTACACTCACATTGACGTCGATCGAGGAAAAGAATCATTGAGAAACAAAGGATGGAGGAAAAGTTAGAAAAGGTAAGAGAAATAGTAAGGACCGGTGATTGAAGAACTTCGAAGCCTCGAGACAATGCTTTAATGTTTGAAGGAAGGATATGTGTTCGACGATCGAGCTTGAAATGAAATAATGAGTGAGGCTCACGATACGCCTATACCGCCCGCCCAGCGATACTAAGATGTACCGGACCTAAAAGAAAAGTTACGGTGGGAAGGCGTGAAAGCGAGACATAGCTTCTTTAGTAGAACATTTGTCTTGTTTGCCAACAGTAAAAGCGTTACATCAACGTCCCTACGGAAGTTACAGCCGTTAGGAATACCGAGTGGAAATGGGATGAGATAACGATGGACTTCGTTCTAATTTACCCAAATCGAAAAGAGGAACACCGCTATATGGGTAGTTGTTGATAGACTCACAAAGAGTGCTCACTTTCTACCAATTCGAATACTTATGGATCGACAAGTTAGCCCGGTATGCGTAAAGGAAATTATACGACTTCACGGTACCAAAATCTATTACATCGATAGAGACTCGAGTTCACATCCAGATTAAGGTTAGCTTACAAAAAGAATTGGGTGCGAAATTGAACTTGACCGGCATTCACCCACGGTGATAGGCGGTCGGAAGAACGATTCGAGACACTAGAAGATATCTTTGAGAACGTAGTGTTGGATCGAGGTGTTGTCACGTCCCACTCCGGATAACCCGGATGGAGGGTGACTAATACTAGGAATAGTATTTTAGGACAAAAAGGTAAGATAAAGATACTATCAATTGTAAACTAGCATGCTTGAACATAACATAAGATGATGTCACATTAATTCAAATGGTTTAGCCGTCGACCCAAAGACTTAACAATGATCTAATGGACCTCAATAGTTCATAACAATAAACATAATGTAAAGAGTTCAGAGATTGCGGTGAGAAAGTGTGTGAATACATATATGAAGATATGTATTGAGGTGAAACTCTAAATTCTTAATAAAATGGTCGAGGACCTTTGGACTCCTCAACACCTCCTCCATCACCATCATCGAGGTCGACCGCACATTTAAAACAAATATGCGGGGCTAAGTACAAATAATGCACTCGATGGACTCATGCGAAAACATTTGATAATTTAATTCTGTTTGCCAATATCGTGGTAAGTCACGAGGGTTTTAGTTAAATGCGCGTGCTTACTAAAACATTTTCGTTAAGTAAACATCGCTCGCCGAGCATTTTTCTTGGTGTGTATGATCCGTATCCCATAATCATATCTCGTCACAATATCAAAGTTCCAAGCGTCGAGAGGAGGCCTCCTTCTACGACGCCGTAACGGCCGTTACCCATCAAAGCCTGCGATCGCGTTCGGTGTACACATTAGCCCTATCCGGTATTACCCTCGGCATAGGACCGATATCGATTTCATAAAAGGTTGGGCGTGACCCGACAAATGACATTCATATCATGTCATCCAACCATCACACCATTTATGCATTTCATATCATTATATAGTTCCGACCTTCACACCATGCATAATGAGATATGATCCATACACAAAAGCGAAATATTTTGGCGGTAATGTTGTAAACATTTATCAGCAGTTGAAGAGTAAATCTTGTAAATAAATTCATTTTGGAAGAATAGTGAAGTCACATTTTGTTTGAAAAGTAAGCCCACGGACTATGGTTGGTAAGTAAATTGAGTCCTAGGTTTGTTTGCTTGTCGGTGTCCGATCGTCTCGTTCGGCGTCACACCTTTACGCAAAAGCGATATTTTGAATGCGTCGTTCACGCTTATCGAGACTCTCGAAGTCTAAGATAACCCGATATTCTTTATCGATGTAAATTGAATTTCTTAACGAATTGACTCGTTTTAAAATTAGTATTTCAATTGAGCGGTTCTCGTTCTTGAGATACGTTCAACTATTCGGTTTAACCTTTGGGTTTAAGCGTCGGCGTATTTAAATCGTTTCTCGACATCTGGATTTCATTTGTGAAATCTTTTCTTGCTAATGAGGTATCATACACAATTAGTGCGTCTTCACGGCGTATTAGCGTATTTATCGAACGATATAATCGCGTTTGACTTTAAAAGTCAGCGAAGTCGACAACGATCGACAAAGTCGACAATTTTGACTTTTAAATAGTAATTTCTTACTATTTTATTCTATAAATCGATTTTAATCGATTTCAAACGCATAAAGTCCTATTTCTCGATTTGTCGTAAAACTCGAAGGACTTATTAATATTTTCATAAATATTAATCTTTTAAATAATAAAACCATATAATTTCGATTAATGCGTTATTAAATATAACGTTTGTCTTAAACATAGTAATCTATGTTTATAAAATTTTATAAAACCAAATATATCTAAAATAATTATTATACATATAATTTATTATTAAGCGAATTAAAAGGATTTAAAATCCTTATAATTATTCGAAAATTCTCGATAATTACATAAAATTACCAAATAATTTTCAATTTTTTCTAAATTAATATAGTGTATTAGTATACACTATGGTCCAGAATAAATTAATATTATCCATATGATATTTTTGTCATTTATTAATATATATATATATATATATCGGTAATTTAGAAAATTAAGGAATAATTGTCCAAAATTCCCAAAATTGATATCGATTAGTATAATGTCCCAACATCAATATATGTCACAATTATAACCTATATTCTATCATAACTATTCATCAAGGAATAAACTCGATATCTGATCGGTAATTACTAAATAATTACCAAACAATTATCAAACAATTTCCAAAATTCTAATTAAATTATATCATGATCAAACATTATAGTATAACATTGTAACAACATAACATCAACCAAAACCATTTAAAATCATCACCATATGGAGCCATAGCTCTCGGCTTCTTTGATTTTCAATGGGCGATTGGTTTCAAAAATTCCAACAATTATGTACTTATGCTTATATACTATAGTACAACAATATAACATCATACATCCATCAAAACCAATTGAATCATCACCTTAAAGAGCTTCAAAGCTCACGGCTTATTTAATTTCAATGGGCATTTGATTTCCAAAATTCAACAATTATACATTATGTTTATACACTATAATATAACATTATAACATAATAACATTCATCAAAACCAATTGAATCATCACCTTAAAGAGCTTCAAAGCTCACGGCTTTTTTGATAGAAATTGGTATTTGATTTCCAAAAATTTCAACAAAATCATACAACACATAATCAATATACTAAAGTATTAATATATCATTGGATGTTCAAAATAAAAATCACAGACCAACATATACAACCATATAGCTCTCGGCCTTTTCATAAAATCAAGCATTTGATTTTCAAAATTCTAAATAAATCATAGAACATATAATCATGGTCTAGAGTATTAATATGTCATTGTATGCTTGAAATAAAATTTATACACGAGGTACATACATATATGCTTTCGGTACTTATGAAAAATATAGCTAGGGTTTCCCAAAATTTTAAATAAATTCCTATGAACTCTAAACACATCATAGAACAATAATCCATCCTTAAAACATTTTAAATGCATTGGTCATCCTATAATTATTTTAATAATTTCAAAATTATTTTAAACATGCTCTATGGTTGAAAATCTCATATATATGCTAGATCCATTCAAAATTTCATATCAAGGTCATATGATTATCTAAGCATATATTCTCATATTTTGAAATAAAATCATCAAGAAACATATATACATCAATAGATCATCCATAAGAACATTTAAAATACATACACACATATATATATACATGTTAGAAAATCTTGAACAACAAAAGGGTAAAATCGAAACTTGGTCTCATGTTTACCTTTGATATGGTATTGATTCAAGGAATAATACTAGGGTATCAAACCTTGGGTGAATGGAGGAGAAAGGATGAAGAAAATTTTTGAGAATGGAGAGGAGAGCTCTAGGCTGTTTTGGCTGAAGAATGGGAGAGTGGAGAGGAAATGAGAGTGTATTGGGGTTCCAAAGTGTTTGAGTGTGGGTAATGAGTGAAGGAGGTGAATGGGAAGAGTCCCTCCCCCTCTATACCCCCCTATTACACGGCACACACACACACCTTGTTACAAATGGCAGTATTTTTTTGTTAGTGGTTTAAGTGATGATTAGGGTGTGTTAAAAGGCTCCTCATGCTGATGGCGATTGAAAAGAAAATCCATACTTGTTCGAGGGTGATGGCGGCGGCTTCTATGGGTTCAAGGGTGGATTTAGTTTTATTTCATCCTTAATACTATATATTAATCATAGTATAGGTCATATATATATAATCAAGTCATAAAAATAATTAAATCATCATATAGAAATTAATTCAAAATTACAGATAATTATTGAGAAAATAGGAATAAAATATAATTCACACCTATTATTGATACTCGGGTCAATTTCGATCTAAATATGCTTATATATGTCATAATATATGATTTAGATAATAAAGAATAGCATAGGATAAAATAATGGTATCATTTATGTGAAATTAGGGTTTTAATTTCACATTTCAAAATAATCGAGTTCTCATGGTTCAAAAATTTATTTTAATGCTTAGTAATACTGTAATTATATAAAATAATAATAGGAAATTAATTATAATAATTTCACGAGCATTAAACTCATTTTTCAAAGCGTCTCTAGGCGTTGGCGTTAACGTCTCAAACGTTCAAAATCGGCTCGTCTCGAAATGGTGGTAGTAAGTTCGTACTTACTTAATAAATAATATTCCTATTAATATAGGAATTAATATGGAAATTAATTCCGAGATTCACTTTGCTCATAAAATTCCATAAAATCTTGGCGTTCGATCTGCGTTCGACGTTAAAATAATATTATAGAACCATATCATAATATTTGATTCCTTAATTCACAATCCTTAGTGAATATAAAAAGGAATTCGTTATAATATCTTGAATCGGGTATCTGAGAATGGTATCGGCAAAACCCTAATTCACGGGTTTAAAATACCGTAACTAGGCGTTCGTTTCTTTGGAATATTACAGTGCAAAGTGGGAAGATGTTTTACCCTTATTGAATTTGCCACAACAATAGCTACTGGCGGACGATTAATATATTTGTCTGAGCCTTATGCGGCAAGAAATGTAGATCACCGCTTTATTGGGATGAAGTGGGCGAGAGGAGAATCGTAGGGCGAAGCGATGCGAGATGATTGAAATCGTCGGGTAAATTAGGCGAAGAATAAAGGAAGCACAAGATAGACGGAAATCTTACGCTAATCTGGCGTAGATCGAGCTCTGATTTGAAAGTGGAGATAAAGTATTTCTTAAAGTCTCTCCATCGAAAGGGATTATCGGGGTTTGGTGAAAGGAAAACTAAGACCCGTTTATAGGACCTATGAGATCTAGAGAGGATAGGTCCGGTAGCTTATAGGTTGGCTCTTCCGCCAAGTGCGGGAATGTACACAACGTTTTCACGTGTCCTGACTAAGAAAATACGTACACGATCCGAACACGTGATCCGTCAAGGCGGCGTGATCATGAGCGGACATGAGCTATGAAGAAGAACCCGCGCAATACTCGACCATAAAGTTCGGCAATTACGGAACAAGTCGATTCCGCTAGTCAAAGTCTTGTGGAGACATCACGGACGAGAGGAAGCCACATGGGAACTTGAAGGCGCTATGAAAGAACGATACCGGATTTTTCTAAAGGTATGCAAATTTGGGACGAAATTTCTTTTAAGGGGTAGAATGTAATATCCAGAAGAAGCAGTGCTAATTACGGTATTTAAAACCCGTAAATTAGGGTTTTGTCGAGTGTTAAATTTGAAAGACATCGAATATTGATTTCGATTCAGTCACGAAATAACGAATTCCTTTTATATTATTCGAGAATTGTGAATTAAGGAATAGGATGTTATAAAGTAGTTGGTAGTATAATTTTAACGTAGATTGCATATCGATGGTTAAAATTTCATGAAATTTTCTAAGCATCGAAGCTTGGAATTAAATTCAATATAAATGGGATATTATTAATAAAGTAAATGCGATCTTACTCGACTATTTTGAGATGAGTCGATTATTAACGTTTGAGGCGTTTGACGTTAACGTCTGAGGCGATTTGAAAAATGGGTTAAATGATCAAGGAATTATAATATTTAATTTCCTATGATTATTTTATATAATTAAGTATTATTAAGAATAAATTCAATGCTAGATCATGATGGATTAATGGTTGAACAATTTACTAATTTTGAAAACCCTAATTAGAAAATTAGGGTTTCTCACATGAAATGATACCATTAAATTTTCTTAGGGTATAAATTATTATCTAAACCATATGGTATGACATATATACATATGAATGGCACGAAAATGACTTATGTACATCACGCCCCACTTACGGGTAGCAGGTCTAGAGGGTGACTAATCTAGGAATAGTATTATGGGACAAATTAGACTAAGATATGGTTCCACATTGGATATAAACTAGCATGCGTAATAGGGCGTGAGATAATAATTCGATAGTTCAAAGGTTTAGGCCATCGGACCCAAATATTAAGCGGTGATCGATGGACCTCAATGGTACAAACGATAAACATAATGTAAAGAGTTTAGAGTTTAGCGTGGAAAGTGTGTGAATACATATATGATGATATGTATTGGCGAAAACAAATCTAAATAAACCGTCGAGACACCTTGGACTCTCAACACGACCTCCATCATCACTATCAGAGCTCAACTGCACGTTTAAAACAAACATGCGGGGCTAAGTACAAGAAATTGCACTCGGTGGACTTATCGAAAACATTTGATAACATTTGGACTACTGCGCCGATATTGAGTAAGTCGCGAGGTTTTAGTCAAAATGCCTTGTCTCACCAAATCATTTCGGTTAAGTAAACATAGCTCGGCGAGCATTTTCTTGGTGTGTATGGTCCATATCTCATAGTCACGATACATAATAATAATAAATAATAAGCGTCGAGAGGAGGCCTCCCATCTACGATGCCGTGACCGGCCGTAATCCCGTCTGACGCATAGTCTCTCTGCAAGCATATGTTAACACGGTATAGTTCCAACCTTGGCGATCTAGCGGGCATTTATCATCCCAAGACGGGACCCGACATTTAAAGGTTGGGTGCTACCACAACAAATGATATAATAGTTCCAACCATCTCCACATTTACCGGGCATATGAGATAGGATCCATACAAAGCGAAATATTTTGGCGGTAATCTTGTAAACATTTGATAATGATTGTAAATAAACTCATTTTGGAATAAGCGAGAAAGCAAAACTTAGTGGGTGAGAAAAGGCCCACATTTGAAGATAAAGCCCACATTAGTGAGGTAAGAAAAGGAGCCCACGGACTATGGTTCGTTGTAAATCGAGTCTAGGTTTGTTAAATGCGTCGAATCCGATTGCGCGTTTGCGTCCACACCTTTATGAAAAGCGAGGCTTTGAGACGTCGCTCGAGTCTTTCGAGACTTTCAAAGCTAAGATAACCTCGATATTTTATATCGGCGTGAATTGAATTCCTCAAATGAATTCAATATGCTTTCACATCGTTATTTAATTGAATTGTTCTGGATTCACCGAGATCGTTCAACTATTTGGGTTTAATGCTATAGAACTAGCGTTTTAACGTATGAGCACGTTCGCCGATATAAGGTTTCATTTGTGAAATCCTTTCTTGCTAATAATTATTACTCAATTAGCACATCTTGCGTGTATTAGCGTATTTATCGAGCGTATAATCGTGCGTTTGACTTTAAAAGTCGGCGAAGTCGACACGATCGACAAAGTCGGCGATTTTGACTTTCGAATAGTAATTTCTTACTATTTCGTTTTATAAATCGAATTTGATCGATTTGAAAGCGTAAAGTCCTAATTCTCGATTTATCACGTAAATCAAGGACTTATAAATAATTTTGCATTTATTAAACCTTTTTAATAATTAGAAATGCGTATTTTCGATTTTAAAACGTTAACAACCTAACGTTTGTCTTAAACATAGTAAACTATGTTTATAAAATTTTTATAATTTCCAAAATATGTCCAGAATATAATTAGACATATATTTTAATAATAAACTGAATTAAAAAGAATTTTAAAACCACTTTTAATTATCAAAATTTTGATAATTAGCTTAAAAATACTAAATGACTTTTGAAATTTTTCTAAATTAATATAGTGTATTATTATACACTATGGTCCAGAATATAATTTATAAAATCCATATGATATTTTTTCATTTATTAGTATATTTACATATATATACATTTCGGTAATTCCATATAATATGGAATAATTATCCAAAAATTCCCAAAATTAATATACACATAGTATAATATCCTAACATCAATATATATCATTAATATAACCTATAGTCCATCATAAGCATTCATTCCACAATATATAACAATGTTCACGGTAATTTCGATTTAATTACCCAACAATTATCAAACAATTTCTAAAATTCTAATTAAATCACAACATGATTAAACATTATATTATAAAATTGTAACATCATAATATCAACCAAACTAATTTTAAATTGTCACCATATGAGCTTGTAAGCTCTCGGCTTTCGATTTTAATTAGTATTTGATTTCCAAAATTCTAACAATTATATACTATGCTTATACACTATAGTATAACAATATAACATCATTTAATCATCAAAACCAATTAAATCATCACCTTATGCAAATAGTGCTCTCGGTTTTTGATTTAAATTAGGTATTTGATTTTCAAAATTCTAACAATTATACACTATGTTTATATACTATAGTATAACAATATAACATCATAACAATCATCAAAACCAATTAAATCATCACCTTAAGAGCAACAAAGCTCACGAACTTCTTTGATTTAAATATGGTATTTGATTTCCAAAAATTCTAATAAAATCATATATCACATAAATAATATACTCAAGTATTAATATATCATTGGATGATTAAAATAAAATCATACATCAACATTCCATGTATATATGCTCATGGTATTTTCAAAAATTTAAACATATGGTTTCCAAAATTCTAAATAAATCATATAACATATAAACAATACATTAAAGCATTAACATGTCATCTGAGCTTAAAATAAAATTTATACACCATGGTACACATTAAGAAGGCTCACGGTATTTTTTTAAAAAATACCTAGGATTTCTAAATTTTTCAAATCAAAACCATGGATTATAAACATGATAATAAACAATAATCCTTTCCCAAACTATTCAAGAAGCAATCGGTCATCATCATTTTATTTTATGAAGCTTTGAAAATTTTATTAAACATATCCTATGGTTGAAAGTCGTGAAGACATCTTAGATCCATTTCAACAACAATGTACAACCATCTATGCTCATCTAACATATATATTCATATATATTTTCGAACTAAAACATCAAGAACAACATTCATCCATAGCTTATTCATAGAACATTTAAACATACACAAATAAATATATATATATATAGTATGCGACACACACACACATATATATGAACTTGCTCTCGATTTTCATAGCAAAAATGGATATGGAATCGGTACTATGGTGCCTTGGTTTACCTTGAAATGGTATAGGATCTCAAACACAACACTAGAATACTCAAAGTTTTCGAAATGGAGGTAGAGGAAGAAGAAAATTTTTGAGAGAGAATGGAGAGGGAGGCGTCGACTGTTTTCAGAAAATGGGAGAGGAGATGGAGAGAATGGATGTGTATTGTTTTGTTTAAGGGAGTGTATAGGAGTGTAGAATGAGAAGGGTCTCCCTACCCCCTTCCCCTCTATTTTACACGGCACCCACACACACACCCAATGGAGAGAGAGCAGCCCAATGATGGGGTGAGAGTGATGATTAGGCTAGTGTTAAAAGGGCTCCATCGTTGGCCAAAATAAAGGTGGGATCATGCTTGTCTCGAGGGGTAGCCGGTGCATGGGGGGTTAGGGCTGTTTAATTTCATTTAATCCTTAATACAAGATATATATATCATACATGATCATAGATATATAATCTGAGTCATAAAATAATTAAACTCGACATATAGCACATTTTGAAAATCTGAGGTGATAATTAGGAAAAATAGAATAAAAATATAAATCACACCTATTATTGATACTCATGTCATTTTCGTTCCAAATATACACATATATATCATAATATATGATTTAGATAATAATTAAAAGCATAGGATAAAATAATTGCATTAATTTATGCATATGAAACCCTAATTTTAAAGATTGGTTTTCGAAAATTATAAATAAGCAATATCGAGTTTTAATGCTCCAAAAACTGATTTCATAGCTTAATAACACTCATATATATTATAACATATATTTTAGATACCATATGATAATTTAATGGTATCATTTCATGTGAAAAATCATAGTTTATAAACTTAGGGTTTTCAAAAATTGATACCAAAATATCAAATTTTAATAACTGAAAATTCGATTTTAATAATTAATAATACTGTAATTATATAAAATAATAATAGGAAATTAATTATTATAATTTCTTGAGTATTAAACTCATTTTACAAAGCGTCTCAGGCGTTGGCGTTAACGTCTCAAAGCGTTCAAAATCGACTCATCTCAAAATGGTGGTAGTAAGCTCGTACTTACTTTATAAATATATTCCTTTTAATAAAGGAATTAAGATGAAATTAATTCCAAGCTTTGCAGCTCGAGATTTCCATAAAATCTTTGACGTTCGATCTGCGTTTGGCGTTAAAATGATCTTGTCGTATCATTTCATAAATTTCATTTCGTAATTCACAATCCTTAGTGAATTATAAAAGAATCGTTATAACGATATTGTATCGAAATCACAATATTCGATGTCGTAAAAATTTATATCTGTGAAACCACAATTACGGTTTAGAATCCGTAATCGTATGTTCGTTTCTTTGGAATATTACGGTACCCTTATGAAATGAAAGAGCCGTGACCTATGTTATATTTAACAATTCACGCCACTTTTGATACTTTGCTTTGCTATGCTCGTTTTAATTAATCAAATGATATGTGTTTATTTTAGGATTGTACATTGATTAATACATATGGATTAATACACAAACAATAAAATCACCCCTTTGGAACCATAATAGCCAAGCGGCTATCTCACACCCTTTTGCATGATTTTATTAATTCCAATGCCCAATATAGTGTAAGGCTTTTAACACTAGCTAATCATCACTAAGTGAGTCATAACCCACTATTAGAAGGCGCCATTATTTTATTCATTTGTGAGAGAGAGAGAGATATATGGGGATGACTCTTCTTCTCCTCACTTCACTCATTCAAAACATTTTGAACACTCAAAACACTCTCTTTCTCTCCCATTCTTTAAGCAGTAGTGAGCTCTCCCTCCCTTTGAAAATTTTTGTGTTCTTCCTTGCTTTTCTCTTCACAAAGCTTGATACCTTAACATTGTTTTTGAATCCATACCATTCAAAGGTAAGAATTGAACATGGGCTTAGATTTTCCTCTTATTTTACAAAAAATTCGAAAGTTGGTTCTTGATGAATGTAGATGTTCTTGATGCCTTTGTTTATAAGATTTTATTTATGTATATGTTCTTGATGATCTTTGTTTATAAAAATAAGCTAATGCGTGTTAGGATTGACCTAGGTTATGCATGTTTATTATTTGTAAGGATCTAGCCAAAGCATGTTAAGTTTGAAGCTTAGATCTTGTTTAATATTTATTTCAAAAATGTTATAAGGTTTTGGTTGATGTTCGAGATTTTTAAAATTATTTTGAAGTTGGATTATTGATCTATGATATGATGAGAGTTCATAGTGATTTATTTGGAATTTTAGAAAATCCACATGCCTTGTTTTGAAAATGGCCGAGACCGAAAAAAAAAATTATATCTTGGTATATGATTTTTATTTTAGACATCTGATGGTATATTAATGATCTAGGACCTTGATTATGTGTTACATGAATTTATTAGAATTTTGAGAACCAAATGCCCAATTATTTCAAAATGACGAAGCTTTACAAAAATTATATCTTAGTGTATGATTTTTATTTTAGACATGCAATGGTATATTAATGATCTAGGACCTTGATTATGTGTTACATGAATTTATTAAATTTTGGAAATCAATTACTCATTTGTTTGAAAAAGCCGTGAGCTTCAAGCTCAAATGGTGATGATTCAAATGGTTTTGATGAATATTATGATGTTTTATTGTTATACTATAGTAGATTTCGTTCCTATTCTCCTTTCTCGGGAAAAAGGTATTATTCACATTATCAAAAGTAAAAGATTTATGAGCATGGTGTATTTTTGTTGGAATTTTTATAAATTATTTGGTATTTATTTGGAAAATACCGTGAGCTTAAGGATTTAATCCTTGATGAAGAAATGGTTTATGATGGACTATAGGTTATAAATGTGTTATAAATTAATGTTGGGACCTTGTACTATTTATATAAAATTTTTGAGAATTGTTGGACATATTTTTCAAAATTACCGTGGCCTATTTTTATTAAAATGGTGATGCTCGATTTTTATATGGTTAATATTAATACATATTAATGATCATAGTGTATAATAATACACTATATGAATTTAGAAAAAAAATTGGAACCCATTTGGTAATTTTCGAAAATTACCGTGAGCAATAAAAGGAAAATAAGGATTTTTAAATCCTTTTAATTAAGATTAATAATATATTATATGTCTAAAATTATTTTAGACATATTTGGATTATAAAATTTTATAAACATAGATTACTATGTTTGGGACTAAACGTTATATTTAATAACGTTATAAAAGAAATATATTGCTTAATGAATAAATGGATTAATGTTTAAGAAAAATATTAATAAAGTTTATCGATTTGCGTGACAAATCGAGGATTAGGTCTTCTGAAAAGAAATCGATTGAAAATCGATTTAGAATAAGTTAGTAAGAAATTACTAATAAAAGTGAAATTGTTGACTTTTGAAGTCAACATCTGAAATACTTTCGATAAATACGCTAATCTGGCGTAAAGCGTACTAATTAGGTAAAGAAACCTCATTGGTAAGAAAAGATTTCATAATTGAAATCCTTGTATCGAGAAGCGATATAAATCGTTGAGCGTTTAAGCCGGGAAGGTTAAGCGAAATAGTTGAGCGTATCTCGAAGAGCGAGAGCGGTTTAGTTGAAATACGCGATTGAGCGGTATTGAATTCGTTAAGGAATTGATTTATATCGATATGGAATATCAAAGTTTATTCTAGACTTTGAAAGTCTCGAAATCGTGAGCGACGTACTAAACATCGCTTTTACGTAAAGATGTGAATGACGACGCGACATTTGGGCGTTGACGAGTAATCGAGTTAAGGCGAACAATAGTCCGGTGGGCTTTCTTTTAAACAAAAGCGTGACTTTGCTATACTTTCCAAATGAATTTATTTACGATGCTTATTTCATTTGTTAGAGAAAATATTTACAAGATTACGCGAAAATGTTTATGTTTTGTGTATGTATCCTATCTGAATGAATGATATGAATGTGTTGGATAGCTTCAACTTATGAATGAAATCGATATCGGATCTTATCTTGGGAAGGCTTATACCTAGCTAGGATTAACGTGTACACCTAAGGTATTTGTGTCTTTGTAAGGATAATTCACGGCCGATCACGGCGTCGTAGAGGAGGCCTCCTTCACGGCGTTCGACTATGATGTTATGATGAAAGGATAAGGGATATGGATCATACACGCAAGTAAAATGCTTGGCGAAGCAAATGTTTATGAGCGATGAAAATGATTTAGTAAGCATAAGGTATTTCAAATAAAACCCTTATATGCTTACCATGATGTGTGATGTAATTGAGGATGTTAAAATGTTTTCGGCATGAGTCTGCGAGTGCATTCTTGTACTCGACCATGTATGTTTGTTTTAAATGTGCATGTTGAAAGCTGTTGATGATGATGATGGAGGGTGTTGAGTCGGGACAGTTTGGATGTTTTATGTTAAGAAACTTGAATACACATCGTCGTATATGTATTCACACGTTTTCGCTGCAATTCGAACTATGTTTTATGATAAGATGTTATTACGATTGAAGTCCTCCGGATCATTCGTATTCTTTTGGATCATTAGTCTAACTCTCTCGAACATTATGTCGAAATGTACGTAACGTTTGAATCATGCAGTGGCGTATTATATATCCTCGTAGTAGCTTTTCATGAAACCAAGTGTTGTTACCTTGAGTCCGCCTTTAGTGCTAAGGCGGGCGTGACAAATGTCGAGCCTTATTGATAAGTATCAATACCGGTATAATAGAAGAGAAGTTTGATGAAGGATTGCATCTTTGAAGTCTAAAGACTAAAGGAATGCCAATTGAAGTTTGAAGATTGAAAGGAAGTGAGGTGATGAGCAGTTGATATATGAGTGAAGTCGGCGAAGAATGAAGTCGGAAGATTGAAGGCGAAGATCAAGATTGACTCATCGCTATTGATAACATGGAGTCAAAGGTGGTGACTAAGCGAGCGAAAGTCAAAGTGAGTACCAAAGTCAAAGTTGGGTACCAATAGTGAAAGCTACCTTCCTATAGTCGAAGTTGGTTGATAGAATATCAAACGTGACTATATCTACGTCAAGGTGTTCTTTGCATAATGACTCGGGAGTTTAAAGGCGATAAAGGCGGAGTCAGTTGGTGATAAAGGCGGAGAATGCAGGCGGTCCAAACACGAAGTCAAAGGCGATAAAACACGAGTCTCATAAAGCGAAGAAACACGATGTTTCTTTTGCCTTGAGTGTTTGACTCGACACGTGTCGTAGCGTGTCTGCCAAGTAACGGCATGTCATACCATATTTTCAGAGTTGTAGAGCTATAGTGTACGAAGATGCAGACATCTAACACGACGTACAATGATTCGACATGAATATTTTCTAACCAAAAAATAGAAGAATTTGAATAACGATTACCGTGATGGCTTTATTCTTATCTCTCCCTATATATATGTGCGAATCCGACCTATGAAGGTTAGAAATCTTTGCGGTCAATTCCAAAGCAATCAAGCTCAAAGCCAAAGTCTGATAAAAACAATAATTTGAAGAAGGAAGTTAACCGTACTATCGAAGAAACCTTGAGCTCAAATATATACATGTATCTCGCTCGAGGTTTGAGTATAAACTTCCTTACATCTAGGTTATTCCATTGTAATATTTCAAGCCTAGATTTCTTGAGTTTGATACACTGTAAACTCGGATATAGTTGGAAAACCTCTCTACAAAATACCCAAAGTTAAGTAGGAGTTTAGCAAGTAAGCAACGAAGTGGTAGTCTTTGAAAGCTTGGTTTTCTAGCACCCATAATCTAGAAGGTTGAGCATTTCGCCGCAGAGAGTAGTCGAATTTCTAACACCGGTAAGTAGAAAATGAATCTTGAGTTAGATGAGGTACTATAAGGTGACCTCAATACCTAGGTTCTCTCTTGTGCCCTTAAACAAGACCTAATCCCGAGTAGTGGATTAGCGAGTAATCAGTCCATGGTCGTAGAGTTGATCTCTCGAACCACGTTAAAATCAACATGTTCTTTGCTTTCAATACTGCTCTTAAATTACATGTTATTGAACTGTCATCATCAGCACACAGTATCACCACATTGATTTGAAACACTTTTAATCAGTATTAGTTTGATACAGAAGAGATAAACTAAAAACTGATTAAATGATATCTGACCTAGGTTTTATGTATCGATTTTCTAAGGCAAATCAGTAACCACCACATTCCTCAAGAACATCGGTTATTAGTTCAATTGACCACTATCTCGGTGATCAAGAGGTCTACTAGCGATATCACTCACTTCAAGACTCCCTATCTAAAGCGACGATACTACCACTAATCTTTGGTCGTGGTTACCCGACATCTACTATATGTAGCTAGTCAGTCTTGAGTAAAGAAAAGTTTTAATTTGCCCTCTTTGGTGTAATTTGCCTCTCACTATATACCAGTTATGCAGTGGGACCCGTCAATTGGTATCGAGGCGGGTTGTTCACAAGAACAACTAACTCCTCGATGGTCGTTGTTTGAAACGGATCAGAAAAATCATCTATTCTTTGCATATTTACGCATCTTTGACTAATTCTGCAGTCAACTTCTCTCTACGTTCGCGGTGAGCAAATCGAGATCGGAAATTTAGACTCAAGAGCTACCTAACGACCCATCAACTTGCGCATTTGGGAGGCCATTACAAATGGCCCAATCATTATCGAAGAAGGTAATGAAAGTGAGCACAACTCGGGACAAGAACCCACCCGAGATCAAGGCGAATGATAGAGCGATTTCACCTCGGAAGAATAAAAACAAGATGAGCTCGATAACATAGACAAAACATTATCTCGAATAGTTCCCAACTCTCACATTGGGAAGGCGATTAAATCTTGAGGCGCAAAGGAGATATGGGATGCACGAGAGCCTATGTGTAGGCTCAAATGAGATAAAGGAAAACAAACTACGATGGCTTGTCGGAAGTTCGAAGACTTTAAAAGAAGGAGAATCCATTGATAATATGGAGCTCGGTTGCCACCACTATCAATGAGATCTCGTACGAGAAAGGACAAGTACACCCAACGTGAGATCAACCTAAAAGTCCTTTGGGCCTTTCTTGCTATTGATTGGAAAGTCATATAATAGCAATTCGAGAAGAAGATAAACTTCAGCGAAATGTCTACGGTTAAGCTCTTCTCGCACTTAAAGGCGACTAGTGCGACATCGGATGTACTCTACTACGGCCAAAGCTTCTAAAAAGGCATGCAGTCGGCATGAGCAAAGCACCGATCCTCAAATCTGAAAAATATAAGGAAACTAAGAAGCCGTCAAAAGACAAAGTTGAGTGCAACAATGATGAGTTTCGACCCGGTATAGATTAATGGTTGATAGATTTGGGAAAATAGAAGCCCGATTGAAGAGTCTGACAAATAAAGAAAAGAAATTCACGGATACAACAAGAACCACACGAAAGAACTCACAAGGATAGGATGACGAAACTGGCCGACACGAGTAAAAAGATGATGAGTGCTTCATTTGTGGCAAGAAAGGCGATTCGGACACGATTGCCCGAGCTAAGCCACAAGGACGAGAAAATCTTCGAGCTAAGCGTGACTAAAAGTTGAATGAGTGCAAGGCCATGGTTCTTTGAGAAGAATGGGACTTCAAGTTCATCCGGTAGCTCTTGTAGCAACTCCTCAGATATGATGACAAAAGCCGTAGCGATGGTAGAAATTAATGACTATGTGGAAAGTTGCATGTTGGGAATTGTGATGGCCTCGACGAACACGAGGTTACATCTTGATTCTCTACTATACTCTCCCATACTATTACTTTATCGAACATGTGTCGAGTTGAAGACACCTCAGTCAAATAGGATGAGATAGAGGAGATCATGACTGACTACTGTATAGTCATGAAAATGTATGAAGGAACCATGGTGAAAATTACAAGCTAACGTAAAACTTGACTTGCAGTAAAGCGGCGGTCGGTGGCCCTTTAGAAGCGAGATGAAGCTCACTTTCTTGGTGACGAAGTTAAAAAGAGAATGATGATCAAGTCGACATGATCAATGAACTTAAGGTGGCGAGGCTCGTGAGAAAAATAAATTTAGTTGAAAACTAAACTAAGCGAGACCGACTGAAGTTCGACAAACTCTTCACTTTAACGAAGATCAACACTGAACGAGCAGACCATGAAGAAGATGGAATACATTCAATCGGTTCGGAGATGCCCATTGATCGAATTGGATTAGGGTATGATCGAGTTGATGGTGAATGGTGCATCCACTAGTGGCGCCAAAAAGCGTGTTGGTATAGTCATTGAAAAGCTAAAGGCATCAACAACGAGCGAAATGATACGAGGCATGTTGTGCCTAATCTAGAGCCTAAGTATAAATTACTTAGAAAACCAAATCTATCAGAGCCCTAGATTACGAACATACACTTTCGGTGCATGCTATGTTAATCGAGAAAGCATGTGCGAGAAAGTACCTCTTGCTAGAAAATATGCCCCAACATATGTACTAGTCTATCAACTGTAGGGAAATCTTATTTTAACCCTCTCCCGATGATCTATCTTGGATGTTTAATTCACCATACATTAATTATATACCTAGCATGCAGCTATATAATTAATTACAACACGTTAGTGTTTACTGTAAATTTGTCGGATAGAAGTAGGATCGAGACTGGGTGCTTTGATCTTACGAACCGTATCCGTTTACCAAACCTCCAATCTTTGAGTGAGAGCCATCTATGGAAATCTTGTAAAAATTTGCCTTCTTCCTCACACGATAATTTTCGAGAATCACAATGATGGAATAGTAAATTCGATTTTCTCTCACCTTGTATTTATAATGCGACCTTAGAATCCAAATAGGATAGGATCTTTGCATATCTAATAAATACAATCTTATCTGAAAGATACACCATATCAAGAATAATATCATTTGATATGTAATGATATCGGATATAATCTATCTAGATATAGGAGAATTAGAACAAAGTCTAGTGGGACTCCACTATATGTGGTGAAAATCTCCGGATCCATGCCTTGATGGGCCGACTGAGGGATCAAATGCAATGAATAAAGATAGGCCTCAAATGAATTAATTATCTTATGTTATGCAGAGAACATAAATTAATTCATAAACATTCATTCATGCCACTAGAGATAAATCTTGACTTACGCCTTTATTACAGAAGTTGAGTCGGGCTTGCACTTAGAATTTACAAATCCCGCATTTAAGATATCGTACGTCCATTACTTATTAATTATAGCATTTTGTTGCTTAAAATAATTAATCTCTTTAATTCCTTAAGTAGTATCACTCAACCTTATTATTATACTTGAGATAACTCAACTGTAGGGTTTAGTAAAATAAACTTTTGAGCTCCTTAAGGGAAGTCATCATTCTAAGCGGATATGGTGACTCGATATAGGTAGCTAGCATAACATCTGACACGCCATCACCCAAGATCTGAGAGAATATTGGGTTATCTCATGTAACTCTCACTCATAACAAGTCAAAGTGATGGTCGACAACTCATACTCACCTAAAACCTTATCGAGGTTTAGATCATGTAAAGTCACCAAGATCTAGGTTCTTCACGACGATCGGATAGAAGAATTCACCTCACTATGATCCATCGATACGTCGGGAGGCGTACTAGTATAGATAAGCAACCAAGTCAAGTCACTTCTTATCTATACCGCAGCCTATCTGACAACTCGTCCTCAAGTTGTCTCAGCTGTGATCCTTTTATATCTCATTAAAGCAACCAACCATACAAACTTCGTGATCTTCTACCCTTTGTATGATCTAACTTATATATGAGATAAATGGACATACATGTGCAATCAAGTAAACAATTCATATAGGAGATTGTATGTAATACCGATTATTTAAACGCTAATTACGATATTAATTTAAGTAAATTAGATTATTATTATTATAATTTGATTATTAGAAAATCGAATAATGATTTCGATTATTGTTGGAATAATAAATTCCTATGTTTTATTCACAAATAAATGTGAATCGAGAAATACGAATATGTAACGTATTTCAACAGTATTATTTCTACGTCGATTACGTATCGATGATTAAATGATCACGATATTTTCTAAGTTTTTAAGCTTAGAATTTAATTCCATTATTATTGGAATAATTTAATAAAGTGATTATAGCTTTATTACGACCATTTTGAGATGAGTCGATATTTAACGTTTTGAAACGTTTCAAACGTTAACGTTTAGAGATGACTTGAGAATCAAGTCTAATGATCAAGGAATTATGATATTTAAATTCCTATGATTATTTTATGTATTTAGAATATTATTTGGCAATGAAATAATGCTAGAAATTAAGGAATGATTATTGGATAAGTTTAAAATTTTGAAAACCCTAATTGAAAATTTGGGTTTTCTCACATGAAATAATACTAATAATTTTCCTATGATATAATTTATCATCTAGGGCATATATTGTGCTATATATCTATAATTTGTAAGAAAAATAAAAGTTTGAATTTTATTCTATGAAAGTGCGTGAACATGGCTATCTTATATATAACTTGATCAATTGTTTTATCTCCCAACTTGTATTAAATCAAGTGTGATATTCTGCACAATAACCAAGTATTTATATATGAAACCAAGTGGGATGTTTTGTATAGTGACTTAGCGTCTATTTTGACTAAGTAATAAGGTAAGAAGCTTTGTTACTACTCTAATACATGATTAGTATTTATTTGGGGTGGTGTGTAGATATTATATACATGAAAAAGTCAAATAAAATCTGTTTTCATCTTCATTTTGGTTGAGTCGGCTCCTTTTAGGAAGTAGGTTTTAATTGCTTTGATTTGTTCAAAATATTTTGTAAGAGATATTTTACTATGGTGATGTACTTGATGAGTCAAAAGAAAACTAAAGGCTTGCATTAGTTAATGCTTAGGGTCTTTATGTAGTACAAGACTTGAATTAATAAAACTCCTCCTTTTTAATTGAAGAGTGCTTGATAGTATGTTTCAAAAGTAAAGAAAAAATTGTTTCATTCATTTAATTTGTGTAAGTGTATTTATTATGTGTATGTCATCAAATTAAAAAGTCTTGCATTTGACAATGTGTAGATATTATGTATCTTGCATGAGACAAAATTTAAAAGCTCTTCTTTGTGTACAAATGTGAGAGAGAATGACGACTCTTGTAAGAATAAAGGTTGTGATCAAATTGTTTTAATCAATGCTTTGTGTAAAGCATTTAATTTTTGTAGTGATGACATATCATTTGATGAGTCACAAAACAAATAAAAAAGAAAAGAAAAGGGTTGTATGTATTTGTGAGTGAGATGGCCGAGAAAGAATAATAGGAAATAAGTTAATTATTTATTTCATTTTACTTGGTACTTAAACATTGTGATGAATCAAAACAACACACATTTCTCATCCCAAAAACACTTCTTAGTGAGCTTGTAGAAAGGAAAGCTTGAGAGTTCATCTTTTACCTTAGCGATTTCTTGATACAAAAATCCTTGCACACTAAATCGACACCGTTAAAGGTTAGTAATCGAATAAGCTTCGATTATACACTAAGTTTTTAAATTTCTAATGGTTAGATTAAAATTTCAAGCATGTGTTCTTAAGTAAGAAAGTATGCTAAGCATGATACTTGTTCACTAATAATGTGTATTAAGAGGATCTATAAGCATGTAACATGTTTAAAATTTAATTAATCATGTTATGAAAAATATTGATGATGATCGAAATTTTTGTTGAATGATTTAAGAATGGATTGATGATATATGATGTTGTAGGATCTTATAGTGATTTATTGGGAAATTTATAAAAATCTTAAGCTATAGTTTCAATATTACGAAAATGCATGAAGTATGCTTTGATGATGTACAATTTTAATTTGAGAAATGTAATGGCATATTAGTGATCTAGAGCATTAATTATGTATTACATGAATTTACTAAATTTTGAGTATTAATGCTCAAATTCTTGTAAAGGCCGACAACTTCATGTTGAATTTAGGCATGATTTAGTTGTTTCTAGTATGATATTATGATGTTATATGGTTACACAATAGTATATAAGCATAGTGTAAGTTAATTAAAATTTTATAAAAATGTTTAGTATATATGTGGGATAGAAACCTGTTTGGCATGGAATGTTTATACATTCTATGGTACATGAAAAGTACTAAGTGTTGTGCTAATAGTAATAAAGGTAAAATAATGATAATAGCAACCTGAGATGTGAAAAGCAATGTATAAAGCTTAGCGTTAAGGTAACTATGATTATTTAAATATGAAAAGTAGTTGGTAATGTCTTATAGTGCAGCAGTGAATGTAAGTGGTGCGAAATAGAATGACATATGTTTTGAAATAATAAAAATAATGTTTAAAGTATTAGTTGATTGATATTAAAGAAATATATTAATCAAGTTTATCGATTTCGTGAAAAATCGAAATTAGAATTTATGGAAAGAAATCGATTAAAATCGATTTATATTGAAATTATTAATTTAATGTGTTAAGGAAAGTCAAAATGTTGACTTTTGATACAACGTATGGAATCGTTGATTAAACACACTAATACGTGGAAACGTATTAATTTTATAAGAATATCTCAAGTGTGAGAAAAGATTTCATAATTGAAATCATTTTATTAAAAGGCGTTATTACCGTCGACGTTTAACCTACATGGTTAATATGAGGCGTAGATCATATTCGTCTCTCTCGAAATCGAGAATTATTTTATTAAAATACGCGTTGAAACGACGTATTAAAATTTGTTAAGAGATTGAGTTATTATTTTATAAATTATCAAAGTTGGTTAAACTTTGATATCCTCAAAAATGCCGACGTACTAAAATACTTTTACGTAAAGGTTGGGCGCGGACGTGACGAGTTGACAAAGCAAGAAATCGTTTAAAGCGATCTATAGTCCGGTGGGCTTTACTATACTCAAACTGGTAGAATTTACCAAATGATTTATTTATGATGCTTTATTGCAAGCAAATATTTATGAAATGATTTATTTAATTACACGCCCAAAATGTTTATGTTTTATGTATGTATCCAATTCATGATTGTTGATGCATAATGTTGGGTAACTCCACTTTATGACATGCTTGAATTTGTATTCTTGGAAGTACCCCAAGAATGATGGAGAATTAAGTATCTGTCTTTGAGATGGCACGGATTTTGTGCACTAATTATTTTGTGATTGTGTCTTTGAAAGGGTGCTCGGCGGTCACGGCGTCACGTGAGAGGAGGCCTCTCTCGGTAGCAGGTATTGTTGGATGAATTATTGTGGTGGATATGGATCATACATACAAGGAAAATGTCGGCGGAGACGAATCTTTATGGAAAATGAAAGAAATTATTTAGTAAGCACGGTATTTTGAATTAAAACCTCGGTATTCTTTGTGATGGGCGATAATTTTAAAATTGATAAATCATTTTGGCATGAGCCACTTGAGTGCAATCTTGTACTCGATACCGCATGTTTGTTTTAAATGTGCATGTTGAGTAGATGATGGATGGAGATGTGTCGGAGCGATCGAACCCCTTTTGATTATGATATATTAGAAACCTTGAATACACATCGTCATATGTGTATTCACGTTCATTGCAATTGAATTAATTTATCTTATGATGTTGATTAGTTGAATACTCCCGAACATATGAGTTCTTGTATATATATTGATTAAAGCTTCCTTGATTTTTATTCCAAGTATTAGCCACCGCTAAATCGTACTTAGGATTTAGAACATTACATTATAATAGTGGTAACATGAAACATTATATACAAATTGTAATATCCCGATTATTTAAAACTAAGTTATGATAATATAAGTCATTAATTAGGGTTTTGTTTTGATAATCAAAATAGTACTTTATCGAAGCTCAATTTCGATTATCCATATCTGAGAAGTTTTATATTATATCCTTAAACAATTAGTAAAACAAGGAATATATATGTTATTGCTTTCGAGAGAGTTTTCCAACGTCTATTAATTTTTGATAATTAGTCTTACGTTATTTTCTAAGCAACGAAACTTAGAATTTAATTCCATATTAGGGAAGAGCGAATAAAGTGATTATGACTTTCTTATTAACGTTTTGCATGATTCAAAATTTTAGTATAATGTTTAAAGAATTTAAATTTTGAAAGCCCTATGATTGTTTTATGAAACAAGAGCATTTTTTTTATATATATTCCTTCTCTAAAATATTATTATTTATTAAAGAAATGGAGATTGGATAATTAATTTCTATTTTTCTAACAATGGCTCGAAATTTTTACTTTAGAACATATAATTGTTCTTATTCATTTTTTCATAATCTATATCATCACCTAAGATCTATATTATATCATATTATTATTAAATGAAAAAAATGAAGACATGTGGTATTTTTCTTCTCTAATGGCCGAAAATTGTGCAAGTGTGAAATGAAGAAAAATTATCATCTATGTTGATAGTTATAGGTATTTATTTTAATAATGAAAAGTATTTAATTTGGAGATAAGATGAGATAATTAATTGATGATATGATAAGGTATTATTTTGTTTGATAGTGAAGGTGTGAATTTTTATGAGATAGGATAGTGTATTTTGTTGACTAAAGTAGATATTTTTTTTAAAGACTTGATTAATGAGAATATATCATCAAATAAATAAAATTTCTTCAAATCTTTCACTCAATAAGCACGAAACCTTAGAAGAAAAAAGAGAGTGTTCTTCAATTTTTCTTATATTTCAAGATAGAAAATCATTTTCTTCGATCGATCGACTTCGATTAAAGGTTAGAAATTGTATAAGCTTCTTAGAAATACAAAATATTATAAATCCATCCATGAAAATGAAGTTATATGCTTTTGTTATTTCATGTGAAATTTGAGAATTTTTGTTAAATATTTAAGTTGTTAATTAAATATGTTTATATGATGGTTGTAAGCATGTATTATGAATTTAGTACAAAGTTGAGCATGTTAAAATTTTCTTATTATAGTTGAGATATATGAGATTTATATGTAGGTGATCATGATTTTTTATTGTTGTTTTGAGCATGAATTAATAATAGTGAGTATTGTTTAAGCATGTATGAATTAATTCATAATTTTTGGAAAATATTGAGAATTATATAAAAACAATTCGAAAACCATAGAGCATGGATTATTGAGATATAATTGTGTATGATGGATATTAGTGTATATTATGGATGTATGATGAGAATAATGTATTGTGTGAATTAATTAGAATTTTGAAAAAAATTAGTTGATGTTCAAAATTTTAGAAAACTATAGGATGAAGGATTTTGATGTCAAATTTTTCTATGTCTAATGTTATTAGATATTAATGATCCTATATTAATATAATTGTGTTATTTGAATTTATGGAAAGGTTTTGTAAATTGTTCTGAAATTTTGTAATATCCCGTAGTTTTAAAGCTAATTTGCGATAATAAAATCGCTAATTAGGGTTTTGTTCGGTAATCGAAATAGTGAATTATCAAAACTTGTGTTCGACTATCCTATATACGAGGATTATTATATCATATTCACTAATGATTAGTGAATTAAGGAATATAGTTTATATTATTCCTTCGAACGTATTATTCTAACGTCGATCAATTTCGACAGTTAGTTTTACGATATTTTCTAAGTGACGAAGCTTAGAATTAAATTCCTTATTAATAAAAGGATTGAATAAAGTGAGTAAGACCTTATTACGAACAGTTTGGGAGATGATACGATTAGTAACGTTTTGAGACGTTTTAAACGTCAACGTTTAGAGACGATTCGAAAACTTAGTATAATGATCAAGGAATTATATTATTTAAATTCCTATGATTATTTTATGAAATAAGAGCATTATTTAACATTAAAATAATGCTAGAGAATTAAAGAATAAAGATTGAACAATTTAGCTAATTTCGAAAACCCTAATTTTCGAAATTAGGGTTTTGTGATCTAGAATTGTTCTAAATATTTTTCTATGATGTAATTCATAATCTAAGATTTATAATATGTCACATAGCTATATATTAGCTATTTATTACAAGAAAATAAAATATATAGCATTATTGCTATAAGGTGATTCTCGAAAATTCATAAGGATGAGAAATTGAATTTAATTCTTATCCAAATGATGATGTATTGTTATAATTATATTATGGAGATATTATTAAGGATAAGATGAGTTGTATCATCAAATTGCACAAGTGGGAGGCCATTTATTTTGAAAGTGCCGAAAATTCCATCATTTAGTGTGAAAAGAAATAAAATATCAAGCTCTAATTAATGCTATGTTATAATTATGATGATAAGGTATTATTATAAGATAAGATAGAGTATGTATTCAATTGGAACAAGTAACTATGATCCTTATCTTATGATAGCCGAAAAAATGGAAAAATTGGTATGAACAAATGTGAAACCAAATTAAAAGTCATAGTTGAAATTGTTGACTTTTCAAATATGATCTTATCTTATAATATTAATATAGTATATAATAGTAAAAAAAATTAAAAATCATCCCTAAGGTATTAATAGGGGCCGACACATATGTATATGGTGTAAAAGTGTGAATTGTCTTCAATCCACTTGTAAGTGCCGTGAGATACAATAAAGTGATAAAATTTTGTTTGATATGATAATACATGGTAAAATGTATTAATTAAGTGATAATTAATATCATTTAATAAAGTGTATGAACTTGGATAAGATTAAAATGGATTTTGTCTATAATTATAAAAGGATGGTGGTGAAAAGTATGACAAATATTAAAGGTATAATTATATCATTTTATTTAATAATTACACAACAAGTGGATTAGTTCTATAAATATAAGATAAGCTCCACCATTTCTCATTTTAGCACCTTAGTACCGAAAATAAGAGAGAAAATTTTGAGAGAGTTCATCAAATTCATCTCAAATCTTAGATCAAATAAACGTTGTCGTTAGAAATCGATCTCGATTAAAAGGTTAGAAACGTTACGAGCTTTGTATACATGCTAGAATTTTTGATTTTCATCCATTAAATCTTATGTTATGAGCTTAATTAATTTATGATGTAATTTTGAAAATTTAGTTCATGTACTAAGATGTTTAGAAATTATGTTTATATGATATTTCTATGCTTATATTATGATTTTAATACAAAAATAAGCATGATTATTAAAATTTCATGTAGGACCGAAAACTCATGAGTACCATATGTTGATGAACATGATTTTTAATTGTTGATTTGAGCATGAAATAATGATCTATGGTATTAAATATGCTTATATGATTTTATGTGAAATTTTGGAAAACAATAGTATATATATTTAAAATTACGAAAATTTTAGCAAAAAATATATGATGAGATATAATTCATGATTTAATGATATTATAGCATATTAATGATGTAGATTCATAATATAGTGTTGTATGAATTTATTGGAATTTCTAAAATTAATTTGAACCTAAGTGATATTTTGAAAATAGGACCTTAGGCTACTTTAATGTAGAAATTCATAATTGATGAAAATTATGTTATAGTGATGATATATGGTGGTGATTATGTGTTATGTGATTTAATTAGAATTTTGAAAAATGTTTAGTATGATTTTCAAAATTACCGAAAATCATAGAATAAAATTAAATGATGTACAATTTTTCTATGATCAATATAATTACATATTATTGATCCTATGATAATATAGTGTGTTATGTGAATTTATGAGAATTTATGCACAAGTATAGAATAATATTCCATAATTACCGAAAACATTAAGTTATAGGTATTAATGATATAAATTTATTTTATGAGGTATAATCACATAATATGTTCTAAAATGATGTTTTAGACATACTATGATTTTATGTGATTTTTAGAACGAGAAATATTATGTTTACGTCAAAATATTTTATTAAGTGACGTAAGGTCAAAAGTAAAGTGCTATGTGTGAATTGGATCATATTTATGTGTATTATTGAGCATGATTGTTGGAAAACATGAAAAATCGAGACTTATGATAGTAGGATTGAAAATCGATTAAGAATCGATTTATATTAAAATTTATATATATAATTGAAATATATATATATAATGAAAGTCAAAGATGTTGACTAAAGTCAAAATGAAAATCGTTAGTACGTGATTAAAGTGATGTGATACGTCTAGTAGGAATACGATTTACGATGATTAGACATGCTAAGGCGTGTAAGGCGTATTAGAAAGATCCCGAATCTTATTAGACTTGGGCGTTTTAGAAAACGTGACCAACGTACTAAATTAATTTCTTACGTAGAGAGGAAGCGCGACGTGATCGTTGGCGTTAGAAAGGAACGTGTTGAAAAGCTACGTGCGGTGGGCTTTACTCGAAAGCCCTTTTATTTATTTTGCTTCGCAAAATGAAAAGTATTTATTTATAAAGCTTTCGGTTGAGAAATGATGATGAAATTACCGCCCAAAGTGTTTATGTTTTGTGTATGAATCTATCGATTGATAGTGAAAGTTGTTGAACCGAGAAAGAGATATTGAAAAGTTGTTGGGTCGCTCCCAACTTTATAGAATGAATTCGGATCTGTCTTTAGAGGATGAATTCTGGTCTATTCCTAGCACGGAGGTTGAATTCGGGTCTGTCTTAGAGGATGAATTCTGGTCTAATTCCTAGCCTGGATTTATGCGCACTAAGGTGGACTGTGTGCCGAAAGGACAATTCTCGGCCGGTCCCAGCGACGTAGAAGGAGGCCTCCTTCTACGGCGTTTAAAGAGAATGTTATATGAGATGAGTTTATGAGAAATGATATGGATCATACACACAAAGAGAAAATGCTTGGCCAAGCGACGTTTTTGAGAAAATGAGAAATGTTTTAGTAAGCGCAAGGCCTTTTCAACAAAACCCTTGTGTCTTACTGTAAAGGGGCAGTGTAATTTAAAGTTGATAAAATGTTTTTGGCAATGAGCCCACTGAGTGCATTATTTGTACTCGACCGCATGTTTGTTTTAAATGTGCAGTTGGTGAAGATGGGATGGAGTGTGTTGAGCGGTTGGATTTGTTCGTCGATAGTAGAACCTGGATACATATCGTCACATCGTCACATGTGTACTTCGCAATGCTTTTAAGTTGTGTTTAGATTATGAAGTCATTATGTATCAGTTGAACCCTTTTGTTTTTGTTAAACCCTAAACTCATGAAGTTATATTAAATGGAAATATTCGAGATATATATCATACACCATTCGGTGTTCCATGTTATTATTCGTTGTTAATCCCGTTTATTAATGATCCCCGCTAATCCGTACTTTGGGTTGGCGGGTGTTACAAAGTGGTATCGAGGCGGTTCGTTCCTTGAAACCAAATTTCTTTCAAAGTTAAGTCTAGATTGAGTCACTAGACTTCTAGAGATCAGCTGACTATGCTCAACACTCCATCACATCAAACTCAATCGGGAAAGAGGTAAATGACTTTCTCAAAGTTTTGAGAATGAGAATGAGAAGTTTGAAAGTGAAAGTTATTAAAGTGAAATGATTTTTCGAGAAAATGAAAGTTTTGAAATAAGAGAGATTCTAAGAATATGCAGGTATGTGACTGCATATTCAAGGAAAGCTCAAAGGATTCCAGGAATATGCAGATATGGGACTGCATATTCATGGAAAACTTAAAAGATCTAATATGCATTAGGGAAATGATTTTCTCAGTTTTGAAAGTGAAAAGTTGAAAGTAAATGCCCCTTTTTCAAAGTTTTGAAATGAAAAGTTTAAGAATGGAAAACGATGTTTCCAAAGAAGTGAAAGTTATGAGAATTTGTTGAAAGTGAAAGAAATTGCAAATGTTGCAAATAAAGTTTTATAAAAGAGAAAAGTGATATGAGAAAGAGTTGAAAGTGATATAAGAAAGTATTGACATTGATATGTGAAAAGAGAAATCTTTGAATTCATGGAATTCAATGAGAATGATTGTTAATGACATTGATATGTCAAAAGAGAAATCTTTGAATTCGTGGAATTCAATGAGAATTTTTGTTATGAAAGTAGTTGGTTCGCTACCAACGTATGATTATGTTATGAAAATGTTATATGAGAAAGTGTTGACATTGATATGTCGAAAGTGAAATCTTTGAATTCGTGAAATTCAATGAGCATGATTATTATGAAAGAGTTATGTTATGAATGTTTAAAGTTCTGAAATTTCCAGTTATTTTGATGATGGATATGTCATCCCAAAAGAACATAGACTGTTTAAGTCGCATGATCCCTTTTACGAAAGAACATAGAAAAGAACTATGAGAATTTTAGTCTGTCATGAGACAGAAACGAGATTGAAATGAGAATCTCGAGTTGAATAACGAGAACAAAGAGAAGAAAATCAAAGAGCAAAGACGAGAATGATGATTTAGAGATAATAAATATCACTATACTACAGTGACATGAGTATAGTCTTTTGTTTGGATGTTCACGTACGACGGAAATCCAAATTGACTATGACTTTCTCGTTAGAAACGAAATAAGAATGTGATCAAAGAAACAGTTGATACTAATCTTGTGACGTACATAGAACGAGAACCCTACAGTGAGACAAGAATCTTAGGATGCTACTAGAAAGTAGATTCCCAATAATATATGAGAAGCTATAGCATATGTGTACATGAGAACCTTGGATGACAACTAGAATAAGTTGTATAAGGTTTCAAATCTTATTCATAGCCCCAAATTCTGTCATTGAGTTTAACTCTATGATCTAGTTTCGATTGAGATATCAATTGAATTCTCACTTTTTCTGAAAGAAGTTTGCAACCAGAAAATTTCATAAAGCGTTCTTTCGAAATCAAACCTTCATGTGACTGAGAAAGTATTTGTGACGGGTCTGGCCAGCCCATATGACCAAAGAAATCTCAGTAGTTGTTATTCTGGTCTTCGGACCCTACCTCCCAATTATTCAGCTCAAAGAACATGTTGATTCAAACCTTCAAAGAATGTCATCTTGAAATTCAAACCTTTATCATTGGTAAGTGTCCTGATGAGTTTTCTTCAATCCTTGAAACCAATAAGTATGACGTAGGTTGACGTACCTTGTCACCTAAAAGTTTTAGATCAGTAAAGTGATAGACATCAAGATATGATGTAAAGTAGTTCTCGATGAGACGAGATATATTTTTACGATACACATAGGTGGATCGACCCTTGATGGGCTTTCCCAGTACTGATGACAGTAAAGTTATACCTCCACGTGAGTATATGATGACTAAGTTATGAACGAGATACTCTTTAGCATTTAGTGCGTTGGAATAGAAGTAAAGAAAAGTATATGATATCCTTGGAATATACCCTCCTCTTATTACGTCATAATGAGAAAGAATACTACTTATCTGTAAGATAATTGATTGTCCTTAAAACCTCGTTAGTAGGTTGGACGAGACTAAAGTTGGAAGTACACGAGATTCTTCTAAATGGATACGTAAGAGATAATAGCATCCTCATTAACAAGTCGCTCGTTATACCTCCACCCATACGATCATGCTTAAACAAAGTTGTTTTCAAGTAATCGAAACTTTCGTGAAACCACGGAAAGTGAGTATAAAAGGTGAATTAACGGTTTTATGAAAGGCTAAGTTATATTTATATCTTTGGGGTTGCATTATTAAGATGTTATGTATAAATTACGATAAGCATTATGCTTAAATAAAGTTGAATGCTAATTACATCGTGTAATTCGAGAATGCCACCTAGACGCGAGCTTGAACAAGAAATTAGAGGAAGAGGTGGGAGAAGGGGCAGAGTCCCACAGCCCGAAAGAGAAATACCACAACCACATCCACCTCCACCTGATCATAGGATTGAAGAACTTTTTCTAAGGCAAAATCCTCCTACCTTTAATGGAAAAGGGAGTCCCGAGGATGCTGAACAATGGGTGAGGACAATAGAAAGGATATTCGATTTCCTTCGTTGTACAGCACAAGAGAGACTATCTTGTGTGACCTTCCAACTCACCGGACCAGCTGATTTCTGGTGGGAAGCCCGAAGGAAAACCCTAACACCAGAACAAATAGATGAATTCACTTGGGAAGACTTTAAGATGGAAATGTATGAGAAATACACTCCTAAAAGCTATAGAAAGAAAAAGGAAATTGAGTTCTTCAACCTAAAGCAAGAACACAAGTCCGTGATAGACTATGATCGCATCTTTTGTGACATGTCAAGGTATGCTCCGGACCAGGTAAGTACGGACATGAAGATGGCAGAAAAGTTTAGATCTGGATTAAGACATGAGATAAGGATGTCTCTAGCAAGTCATGGCGACTTGACCTATACTGAAACTCTTAGTCGGGCGTTGGATATTGAGGCAGCAATGCCAGAAGACAAGCCTACTCCCCCTCCGTCACAAAATGTTGGTGACAAAGGCAAAAGGAAGTGGGAAGGCAATTTTAACAACTACAAACGGGGAAATTTTGGAAACCCAAGTAACAAAAGGCCATGGCAAGGAAATATGGCGCCACAGGGGCAAGTGTGGAAAGGTCCAGCGTTTTCCACACCAATGAGAAGTCCCCAAGAGCAGATAAGGGCTACGCCTTGCCCAAAATATCATAAGATGCATAAGGGTGAGTGCCTATTGGGCATTTGCTTTAGATGTGGTATGGAGGGCCACTATGCAAATAATTGCCCTGAAAGACCAGGGAGAAACTAGAAGGCCAAACCAACTAGGCCATGCGCAACCACTCAAGGCAATTCATCTTTCGCCACAGCAGCCACGTCCGCAACAATATTACCACCGAAGACGGAACAAACGAAATCAGGGAAACATGACAGGTACGAAAAACTTCCCAACGTACCTATACCTATAGTACTTTTGTTCGAAAAGAATACTTTACATTCTTTCATCGCAAAGACATGCGTAGATAGGTTAGAACCTAAGCCGAAACAAGCAGATCAAGAAAAGAAAATCTTTTCACCATAGGAGAAATCATGATTATCAGACCTGTTTTCCTCGAACTTAGACTTGAACCTAGAATCACTTGAGATCTAGTGAATCACTTGAATATTACACCTATGAGGAATGTAGACATAATCTTAGGAATAGATTGGTTAACCGAGAGCCGTTCCACAATCCATTATAAAGAAAAAAAATTTAGTTCCATCTTCTGGGATAAGAAAATACAAACTCCATGGGATTTACATAAGGAATAGAATTTCAATAATATCCACACTGCAAGTAAGGAGAAGGATGAACAACAAAGGATGACGAGCACTTGTTGTCTATTTAGACAAGGAAGCGAAAGTTGAAATAAAAATCGAGGATTAAATAGAATAACGCTTAAGAATCCACTGCCAAGGACTGACGATTTATTCCGCCAGTTAAAAGGAACAAGTGTAATTCGAAAATCGAATTTAATTAGGTTACTATCAACTTAAGATACGATCAGAAGTTGTACCCATAATGGCCTTCCGAATAAAATATGGCTACTATGAGTTTATAGTTACACCGTTCGGACCAACTAATGCGCCAGCCGTGTTCATGAACCTCAAAAATCGAGTGTTCCGCGCATATTAAGACAAATCGTCTTAAATCTTCATAGATGATATTCCCATCTATTCGAAGGGCAAGAAAGAGTATAAAGAACTCTTGAGAACTATCTTGCAGACATCAAAAGTCAAACAAATTTTCGCCAAGTTTATTTAAGGCGGATTCGGCTTAAAGAAAATAATATTCCTTAGACACTTTGTGTCTTCCAAAGGAATCCATGTGAACCCGACAAGAGTTAAAAAGCAATGCAAGGAAGAAAGCAATCAACGACCCAAAAAGAGATCAAAAGTTTCATATGATTCGCAGGCTGCTATCGGAGATTCATTGAGGATTCTCTAAGATAGCAAGGCCAACGAAACAGCTACCCCAAAAGGGAATAAAGTTTACTTAGATTGATAAATGCAAAGAGAGCTTCCAACAGTGGATTAGAATGTATAATAATGCAAGAGAGAAAGGTGTTAGCCTATGTATTACGATAACTTAGACCACATGAATAGAACTACCCAACTCACGATTTAGAATTAGCAACAGCAATACATGTATTAAGTTTTGAGACATCACCTTTATAAAGTGTGGTGTGAGATATTCACCAATCATAGAAGTTTGAAGTACTTTTTCGAGCAAAGAGATTGGAACATAAGGCAAAACAGATGGCTCGAGTTAGTAAAAGACTACGACTGTGGTATAAATTATCACCCAGAAAAGGCAAATGTAGTAGTGATGCCTTAAGTCGTAAGAATCTACCCAAATTGGGAAGTCTCTTTACAAAGAAAGAAAAACTCGTTGAAGAATTTGAAGGAATGAAAATAGAGATGGTTGAACAAACCAGAGACGATCATGAGTTGTATTGCTACACTCACTCTGACGTCTGATTTAAGGAAAAGGATAATAAAAAAAAAACAAAGGAAAGATGTCAAAGTCGAAAGAGGTAACACTGCTATGTGGATAGTAGTGGATCGACTTACTAAAAGAGCTTATTTTCTGCCTATACGAATTACTCATCAATCCGATGAGTTAGTTCAAAAGAAATCGTACGTTTATATGAGTACCAAAATCTATCATATCTAATAGAGGTTCTAAGTTTGCTTCTAGATTTTGGATTAACCTACAAAAGAGTTCGACACGAAATTAAACTTTAGCATAAATTTCGCTCACAGACAGACGGACAGTTGGAAAGAAACAATATGAACGCTTTAAGATATGTTGAGGACATTAGTGTCGAAATAGAGTACACATTGGAAATACGTTTTGTTCCACTTATTAAGATCACTTACGACTACGGTTGTCAAAAAGTGATCAATATAGCCCATATGAGGTGTAGTACGAAAGAAAGTGTTGATCACCTCTTTATGGTGATAATGAAAGTAAGAGGAAAAGTTTAAAGCTGATATTGTGAGTGAAATGATTAAAGATGTATGCCAAGATAGGCAAGGAATAAAAGAAGCTTGTGCAAGACAAAATGTCTTACGCTGATATGCGTAGAGATAAACTGCATTTTGAATGCAGAGATAAAATTTTCATAAAGTTTCTCCAGTGAAAGGAATTATAATGTTTGGAGAAAGAAGAAAGTTGAGATTTCGTTTTATAGGACCTTTTGAGATCCTAAAGGTGATAAACCTAATAGCCTATAGATTGGTACTTCCACCAAATTTGGGGAATGTACAGAATGTTTCCACGTGTTACAGTTGAGAAAATACGTGTACGATCTAGAACACGTGATTCATCATGATGACATTATTCTTGAACCAAGATATGAGTTATGAAAAAGAACCTACGATTATTGAGATCGTAAGATTCAACGGTTGAGAAACAAGTTTATACCGTTAGTGAAAGTCCAATGGAGAAACCATGGACAAGATAAAGCCACGTAGGAAACTTGAGAGTGTTATGGTGGGAAGATACCCCGTACTCTTCTAAGATATGTAAATTTCGGGACGAAATTTATTTTAAGGGGGGTAGAATGTAATATCCCGTAGTTTTAAAGCTAATTTGGGATAATAAAAATCGCTAATTAGGGTTTTGTTCCGATAATCGAAATAGTGAATTATCAAAACTTGTGTTCGACTATCCTATATACGAGGATTATTATATCATATTCACTAATGATTAGTGAATTAAGGAATATAGTTTATATTATTCCTTCGAACGTATTATTCTAACGTCGATCAATTTCGACAGTTAGTTTTACGATATTTTCTAAGTGACGAAGCTTAGAATTAAATTCCTTATTAATAAAAGGATTG
Organism: Salvia rosmarinus; assembly: GCA_036937905.1. Taxonomy (NCBI): domain Eukaryota; kingdom Viridiplantae; phylum Streptophyta; class Magnoliopsida; order Lamiales; family Lamiaceae; genus Salvia; species Salvia rosmarinus. The sequence continues at coordinate 113,972 of JAODLM010000883.1, forward strand.
AATAAAGTGAGTAAGACCTTATTACGAACAGTTTGGGAGATGATACGATTAGTAACGTTTTGAGACGTTTTAAACGTCAACGTTTAGAGACGATTCGAAAACTTAGTATAATGATCAAGGAATTATATTATTTAAATTTCTATGATTATTTTATGTAATAAGAGCATTATTTAACATTAAAATAATGCTAGAGGATCAAGGAATAAAAGTTGAACAATTAAGCTAATTTCGAAAACCCTAATTTTCGAAATTAGGGTTTTATGATCTAGAATTGTTCTAAATATTTTTCTATGATGTAATTCATCATCTAAGATTTATAATATGTCACATAGCTATATATTAGCTATTTATTACAAGAAAATAAAATATATAGCATTATTGCTATAAGGTGATTCTCGAAAATTCATAAGGATGAGAAATTGAATTTAATTCTTATCCAAATGATGATGTATTGTTATAATTATATTATGGAGATATTATTAAGGATAAGATGAGTTGTATCATAAAATTGCACAAGTGGGAGGCCATTTATTTTGAAAGTGCCGAAAATTAGCATGTCATAGTGTGAAATGAATAAAATATCAAGCTCTAATTAATGCTATGTTATAATTATGATGATAAGGTATTATTATAAGATAAAATAGAGTATGTATTCAATTGGAACAAGTAACTATGATCCTTATCTTATTATAGCCGAAAAAATGGAAAAATTTGTATGAACAAATGTGAAACCAAATTAAAAGTCATAGTTGAAATTGGTGACTTTTCAAATATGATCTTATCTTATAATATTAATATAGTATATGATTGTATAAAAAAATAAAATTTAGCCTATGGTTTTAAGAGGTGGCCGAGAGCTTCAGTAAAGTGGAAATAAAGTGATGAAATTTTGTTTTATGCTAAGGATGGTGACATGTATTAATTAAGTGATAAGGTATCATACTAAAGTGTATAGGATAAGATTAAAATTCTTGTCCTATTTCAAAGGAGGTGGCCGAAAAGTTTGACAAATATTAAAGGTATAATTATATCATTTTATGTAATAATTGATATACAAGTGGATTAGTTCTATAAATATAAGATAAGCTCCACCATTTCTCATTTTAGCACCCTAAGTACCGAAAAAGAGAGAAAAAAATTGAGAGAGAGTTCATCTTGTTCATCTCCAATTCTAGATCAAATAAACACTACCGTTAGAAATCGACGCCGATTAAAAGGTTAGAAATCGTACGAGCTTTGTATACATGCTAGAATTTTCGATTTTCATCCATTAAATCTTATGTTATGAGCTTAATTAATTTATGATGCAATTTTCGAAAATTTAGTTCATGTGCTAAAGTTTAGAAATTATGTTTATATGATATTCCTATGCTTATATTATGATTTTAATACAAAAATAAGCATGATTATAAAAATTTCATGCTGACCGAAAACTCATGAGTACCATATGTTGATGAACATGATTTTTAATTGTTGATTTGAGCATGAAATAATGATCTATGGTATTAAATATGCTTATATGATTTTATGTGAAATTTTTGGAAAACAATAGTATATATATTTAAAATTATCGAAAGTTTAAAAAAAAATATATGATGAGATATAATTCATGATTTAATGATATTATAGCATATTAATGATGTAGATTCATAATATAGTGTTGTATGGATTTATTGGAGTTTTAAAAAATTAATTTGACCTAAGTCATATTTTCGAAAATATGACCTTAGGCTACTTTAATGAGAAATTCATAATTGATGAAAATTATGTTATAGTGATGATATATGGTGGTGATTATGTGTTATGTGATTTAATTGGAATTTTTGAAAAATGTTTAGTATATTTTTCAAAATGACCGAAAACTATAGAATAAAATTAAATGATGTAAAATTTTTCTATGATCAATATAATTACATATTATTGATCCTATGTTAAAATAGTGTGTTATGTGAATTTATGAGAATTTATGCACAAGTATAGAATAATATTCCATAATTACCGAAAACATTAAGTTATAGGTATTAATGATATAAATTTATTTTATGAGGTATAATCACATAATATGTTCTAAAATGATGTTTTAGACATACTATGATTTTATGTGATTTTTAGAACGAGAAATATTATGTTTACGTCAAAATATTTTATTTTGTGACGTAAGGTCAAAAGTAAAGTGCTATGTGTGAATTGGATCATATTTATGCGTATTATTGAGCATGATTGTTGGAAAACATGAAAAATCGAGACTTATGATAGTAGGATTGAAAATCGATTTATAAAGCTTACTAATATATATATAATTCGAAATATATATATATAATGAAAGTCAAAGATGTTGACTAAAGTCAAAATGTACGAAATACGTTAGTACGTGATTAAAGTGATGTGATACGTCTAGTAAGAATACGATTTACGATGATTAGACATGCTAAGACGTGTAAGACGTATTAGAAAGATCCCTGAATCTTATTAGACTTGGACGTTTTAGAAAAACGTGACCGACGTACTAAATTAATTTCTTACGTAGAGAGGAAATGCGACGTGATCGTTGACGTTAGAAAGGAACTGTGTTGAAAAGCTACGTACCAGGTGGGCTTTACTCGAAAACCCTTTTATTTATTTTGCTTTCTGCAAAGTGAAAAGTATTTATTTATAAAGCTTTCAGTTGAGAAATGATGATGAAATTACCTGCCCAAAGTGTTTATGTTTTGTGTATGGATCCTATCTGATTGATAGTGAAAGTTGTTGATTCGTCAACAGAGATTGATATTGAAAAGTTGTTGGGTCGCTCCCAACTTTATAGAAAACGAATTCGGATCCTGTGCTAGAGGGATGAATTCCTGGTCTAATTCCTAGCCTGGAGGTCGAATTCGGGTCCTGTGCTAGAGGGATGAATTCCTGATCTAATTCCTAGCCTGGATTTATGCGCACTAAGGTGGACTGTGTGCCGAAAGGACAATTCTCGGTCAGTCCCAGCGACGTAGAAGGAGGCCTCCTTCTACGGCGTTTAAAGAGAAAGTTATATGAGATGAGTTTATGAGATGTGATATGGATCATACACACAAAGAGAAAATGCTTGGCCAAGCGATGTTTTTGAGAAAATGAGAAATGTTTTAGTAAGCGCAAGTCCTTTTCAATAAAACCCTTGTGACTTACCCAGAAGGGGCAGTGTAATTTAAAGAAAATGTTTTTGGCAATGAGCCCACTGAGTGCATTATTTGTACTCAGCCCTGCATGTTTGTTTTTAAATGTGCGAGTTGGTGAAGATGGGATGGAGGTGTGTTGGCGGTTGGATCATTTGTCACGATAGTTAAACCTTGGATACATATCGTCATATGTGTATTTCACATGTTTTCCGTTGTTAGATTATGAAGTCATATGTATGTCATGTTTTTGTTAAACCCTAAACTCATGAAGTTCTAGAAATATTCCGATATATGTCACACCATTCGGTGTTCCATGTCATTATTCGTTACTTAATAATTACAAATATTTTATTTATGATGCATTTTTGAGAAAATGATCACGAAATGCTAATATTTAATTATCTCGCCCAAAATATTTATGTTTTATGTATGGATCCTATCGGTGTTGGTTACAACGTAAGTTTAATCAATTCGGATCTATGCTAGATGGAGAATTCCTAGCGAGGTTACTTGATATTACACTAGGTAGCGTATTGCTGAAAGGTTTGCTCGTCAGATTATGGTATTTGTGTCTTTGAAAAGGTTTTCTCGAGGACGATCACGGCGTCCGTGGAAGGAGGCCTCGTTTCTACGGTAGCGAGATGAGATGGGATATGGATCATCTGAGACATAAAATAGGTGCGGCGGACAAAGTTTATGGAAAATGATATAAAATGTTTAGTAAGCACGGAACTTTCAAATAAAACTACGTGTGTTCTTGATGGGGTAGTGTAATTGAAAGTTATGATGTATGTTTTGGTATAAGTCCACGAGTCTTTGTACTCGACCCTGCATGTTTGTTTTAAATGTGCGAGTTGGTGAAATGATGAGATGGAGCGGTGTTAGGCGATGAAGAATCTGTTTGATAGTAAAGCCTTGAGTGAACATCTTCATATGTGTACTTCACATGTTTTTACTGCAAGAACACTAGTTATATTTTGATTAGAGAACTAGATTCCTTACATTGATATGCATGAAATATCTCCCGCTTGAATAGTTAGGCGGTGTTGGGCCTTAACTCTTGTTTTGGCCTTACTAGTCGTGGGCCGAGCCCAATAGGTTTAGTCTCTTAGTACTATATATGGTCTTTGAGAGGCTGTGTCTGTAACATCCGAAACCAGCCGCTAATAAATCCGTTCTTCTTTTACTTCGTGTGGACGTAACCAACACATTGTTGGTGAACCACGTAAATCTATGTTTGCTACGTTTTGTTTAATAATTGCTCAATAATCTATTCTATCACAACAAACTAGTATCGAGCCGTTCGATTAGGGTTGAATTTTTTCCATCTTGTTAGGGTTTTTGAGTCGATTAAAAATGTTTGCTTTCAGCGTAAGGTTGACAAAATCACGAGAGAAATAGTTTTGGCTTATGGCGGATCAAGATCCGATCGTTCTTGAAAGCAACAGGGCTTATGGTATGCGTGCTCCCGAAAGACCGAGAGGAGAAGAAGTAGATGATGGAGGTGGAACATCGCGGAGGAGAAGGCCGCTCGACAATCATGCTATGTCTGTCAGATGATGTTATCATCGAAGTTCTTGATCGGAAGCGTCTTCGGTCTCTAGAAGAAGTTGGAGAGTTTGTACATGACTAAATCTCTAACCAATAAGTTACGTCACGAAACAGCGTTTGTTCGATTTGCATATCGGGAAGGTACCTCTCTTGGGATCATCTAGATAAGTTGAATAAAATTTTTCTTGATTTGCGAAATATTGATGTCAAAGTAGATGATGAGGATGATGCTTTAATTGTTAGTATCTTTGCACGAATCGTATGAGAATTTTGTTGAATCGTTTATTCTTGGGAAGATAATTTGTCTCGGAAGATGTTCGATCTGCCTCCACAATGAGAAGATCTTCAGCATCAGCTCGACCCGGAAAATCGGGCATCGGGCTATATGTTACAGGATATGGCATAAGAAATTTGAAAGAAAAAGCCGAACTATAAAGTTCAAAAGGTCCTAAACCGAAGACATACGTAATTATTGTAAAGAATCGGGCATTGGAAGAATGATTGCCTAAGAAGAAGCGGCGGGAGAAGAAAGAAGGTATCGTTCGGCACTGCGGTGTCAGAAGTGATAAAATTGAAGAAGATCGCGCCTTGGTTGTAGATGAAGCAGTCACATCGTAATGATGTGTGGGTTCTAGATTCAGGCGCATCATACAATATTTGTCCTAACATGGAGTATTTCTTGACTTATGAAGCGAGATAAAATGGGCAATGTTTCCATGGCATGATCTGCTATCTTCAAGGTGGTTGGGATTGACTCGATCGGGATACGGACACATGATGGAGTATTACGCACCTTGAATGAAGTCGGGCATGTTCCGAGATGATGAAGAATCGATATCATTGAGTCTTCTTGACAAAGGTTTCATTTCAAAGGTGAATGTGGAGTTATGTATCTTGTCAAGGTTGAAAGTGGTTACCGAGGCTCGGCGTGGTACTGTATTTTCTGCGAGGTTCTACGTGGTAGTTACTGCTGGTGTTGCATTATGTGAGGTTCAGACCAAGGATATGACCAGGCTATGGCATATGAGGCTCGGTCATATGGAGAAAGAGGGATGCAAATTTTGTCAAAGTGAGATCTTCTTTCTGGGCATAAAATGAAGAATCTTGAATTGCGAACAACGTGTGTTTGGGAAGCTTCATGTGACAAGTTTCCAAGAAGGGTATTCATCGGACCAAGGGACACTCGACTACATTCATATGGATTGTTGGGGTCCGTCACGGGTTGAGTCTATTGGAGGTCATATATTTTGTGTCTATGATTGATGACTACTCAAGGATGACTTGGGTGATTATGATGAAGCATAAAAGTGAAGCTTCGAGAGGCTCAGCGGTGGAAGGCGTTGGTAGAAAATCGGTGGAAAGAAGATCAAGCGATTGCGAGGCGATAATGGTGCGAGTTACGCTCGTCACGAGTTCAATGAGTTACGCAAAGATGAAGGATTGCTCGACACCACACCATTAAAGATACACACCTGCGAATGGTGTGGCGAGCATAGTAGATCGAGGACATTCTTGGAGAGCGAGATGCATGCTCTCTAATCTTGGTTTGGCTAGAAGGTTAGGCTGAGCGATGCATCAGATGCCATCGATCAGCAGTCGACCTCACCGGCATTGATTGCAAGACACTTTCGAGGTTTGGTCTAATAAACACTGCAGATTATTCGTTGTTGAAAGTTTTTGGTTATCTTTGTTTTATTATCATGTGAGTGCGGGTAAATTGGAGCGAGAGCTAAAAGGTATATTTGTTGGTTTAGGGATGGAGTTAAGGGATATAGAATCTGGTCACCTTGAGGAGAATAGAGTTATACTCGGTAGGAATGTGATATTTGATGAGAAATCTATGCTTAACCCGATGTGAAGTCCATTGGTGCAAGAGAATGGTAGTAGTGTTGATAAGCGGTGGGCTACAAGTCACTCTTGATGAGGTAAATCACAACTCAAGGTGGAAGATCAACATACTCTTGCTAAAAGTACTAGTTCGGATGTTCGTCCGGATGCTCACGCGAGACAAGCATAGTTGTTGATAGAGCGGAAGAGCAGGCATGAAGCCTCTGCCGGTGTGAGGTTTCGAGGATATGGTGACTTATGCATTGCAAGTCGGTGGCGGTAGAAGAGGAAGAACCATCGCAAATGAACCATCCACATATAGAAGTTGTTTAAGTAGTGAGTGCGCTCGATGGCTCATTGCAATGGGAGAAGAGATGGAATCACTTGCCAAGAATCGACTTGGAAGGCTGGTCAAACGGCTAAGGAGAGGAAGATTGTTACTTGTAAATGGATTTTCAAGAAGAAGGAAGGAACCACACGACGATGGTGTCTGGATACAAAGCTCGGTTAGTTGCAAGAGGTTCACACGGAAGGTAGGGTTGACTATAATGAGATTTTCTCACCGGTGGTCGGACATACTTCTGTCGAGTGTTACTAGCAATGGTGGCACATCGAATTTAGAGCTTGAGCAGCTGGATGTGAAGACGGCTTTCCCACCATGGAATGTTGGAAGATGATATCTACATGACTCAACGAAGGGGTTCCATGTTCACGGAAATGAAGATTATGTTTGCAAGTGGAAAAGTCCTTATATGGACTAAAAGGTCTCAGCGATGGTATAAGAGGTTTGGCATTATGTGATCCGGTTGGGATACAACGAAGTCCGTATGATTGTTGTATGTATCACGATGAAAGGCGATGATGGTTCAACGATTTATCTTGTTACATGCGTGGATGATATGCTCATAGGTTGTGAAGTCCAGTCGATATTGAGAAGTTGAAGGATCTACTAGAGTGCTAAGTTCGATATGAAGGATTTGGGTCTTGCTAACAAAATTACGGGTATGGAGATCTATAGGGAAAGGGCGGAGGAAGCTCTTCTTGTCACAAAAGAGCTACATTCGGAAGATATTGTCAAGATTTGGTATGTCTACCACCAAGCTATTGATACTCGAGTGTAGCAAATATTCATTTATCCTCGAATATGCACCAAAATCTGAAGCTAAAAGGTACATGTCTCGAGTCCCGTACTCTAATGCGATAGGGAGTTTGATGTCGCCATAGTGCATACTAGACCGGATCTTGCACATGTTGTTAGTGTTGTTGCGAGTTCATGGGACAAAGCGAAAAGGAGCATTGTGCCAATTGTGAAGAGGATTTTCCGTTATTAGAAGTACAATCGATGTCGGTCTCATTTATGGAGGTGATACTCATTGTTACATTGGTGGTTATTCGATTACGATTATCTTGAGACATGTTGTGATGAAGATCTATATTTGGTTATGTATTCACTCTTGGTGGTTGTTGTTGGTTGGAAGACAACTTTGCGGGCTCTGATTACTCATCTACAAGCAGGCAGTAGTATATGGCGTTAAAACGGAAGGAATTGCTAAGAGAATTTGGTGAAAGGACTAGTTGGTGATCTTGGTCTACATCATGATCAAGCTATTGTGTTTGTGATAGTCAGAGTGCAATCTGTTTAGCGAGGATCGGGTCCACCATGAGAGGACCAAACATATTGATGTGGTTATCATTTTCGAGGAATGAGAAGAGAATCAAGGTGATGAAAGTAGTGACTGCTGATAATCCGGTGATATGTTCACCAAGCCGGTCCTCATAGAAAGTTTCGACATTGTTTGGACTTGCTAAACATCATGGTAGTATTAGTTACCCAAGGAGGAAAATCGAGGCGAGAAAGGAGGATTTTGTTCATACGGCATTGTAATGATGCATCTGCAAGGAGGATTCAAGTCAAGTGTGGAGATTTGTTGATATGCCTTGAAATATCTCCTTTGAATAGTTAGACAGGTGTTGGGCCTTAACTTGTTTTGGGCCTTACTAGTCATAATGGGCGGGCCGATAGGTTTAGTCTATTAGTACTATATATATGGTCTTTGAGTCATGTCTGTAACATCGAAACCACAGCCACTAATAATTACGTTCTCGCTTACGTAGTGGGCGTAACCAACACATTGTTGGTGAACCACGTAAATCTGTTTGCTTCGTTTACATTTTATTAATTGCTCAATAATCCTATGCATCACAACACCTTGATTAGTTGAACCATTTTGTTAAGGATCGATGGGCTAGTCTCGTATGTAAATTATGTTTGCTTTAATCTCGAATACTTTGAAGTTCTAGAAGTTTTCTTGATATGTCTCACAATTCTATATACTTTTCTTTTCACCCAGCTTAATTCTCATCCCAGTAGCAGTCCACGCTAATCCGTCCTTAGGGTGAGTGAGAACGTTACACAAGCTCAACCAATCGCTTCAAGTATACAAATCCAACAAACTCCACTTATACTAAAGCAAACGTTTAGTATACAATGTGTCTCTCTACTAGCTATTACAAACAACACCATCACTTTACTTCTCCCACTTCTAAAAAGTTTCCTTTCTAAGTGGGGGCATCTTCACATAATCAGTCCTCAAACATGCTCGTCGTAGACTTTTTACGACAAGCTTTTTCGTGAATAGGTCAGCTAGGTTATTAAGTAGTACCAATCTTCTCCAATCGGCCCGTCTCTAGATCTAACGATTTCTCGTATGACATGGTACTTTCTCTCTATGTGTTTAGTTGCCTTGTAAGTCCGTGGTTCTTTTGAGTTTGCTCATGCGTGAGTTATCACGATTACACTATGATACTCTTGGGCAAGCGGCAATACCACATCTAGATCCATGACATAGTTCTTGAGCCGTACCGCCTCCTTGCGGTCTCGAAACACTACATATTCGGCTTCCATGGTAGAGTCCGCATTGCATCATTGCTTTGCACTCCATGAGAATCGGCTCCTCCTCCCAAGGTAAACACATTGCACAGGTAGACTTATTCTCAACACGGTCGGCTTGGAAATTCGAGTTTGAATAACCCAAAAGTTAGACTATACTTGTTATTCTAGTATTATAGTCATTTCGGTGCCTTGGTATATATGCTTTACGCGATCGATGAGCTTATCGAGGTTAGGCGATATCAGCTACTATGCCACCCATACCACATGGATATCGGACCTCGTACAAGTCATCGCATACTTGAGACTTCCCTCGGTGGAAATGTAAGGAACTTGTCTCATTTCATCTATCTCCTATGCGGTCATAGGTGGTTACTCTTAGATAAAGGAACACCATGTACGAAGGTAGTAATCCCTTATTGGCGGTTTGCATGCTAAAGCGAGTAATCATAGTATCAATGTAAGATGCGAGATAAGCTAAACATTTTCTCTTGCGATCTCGGTAAACCTTGATCTCAAGAATGTCGTTGCATCTCTAAGTCTTTCATTTGAAACTAATTGGATAACCAACTCTTTACGTACGATGCTTGACTTCATGTTGTTGCAGTAGAAGGATGTCATCGTAAAGTGCAAGAAATAACGTCACCGTTGACATCAAGCGATACACACAACTCTCGCTAGGCAACTGGTAAATCCATATGACTTTACCACCTCGTCAAAGTAAGTTCTATGATCGGGAAGCTTGATGTAGTCCGTAAATGGACTTAGCTTCCATACTAGATCTCTGTAACCACTTCACCACATAACCTTGGGTTCTTTGCATATAGATGTCTCTACCTTCTTGAGGTAACCGTTTAAGCGATTTTCACGTCCATTTGCCAAACCTCTAGGTTCGGTGTTTCTTGCTATGTGAGAATTCCGATGGACTTGAGCATTTCTCTGAAGAAGAAAGGTCTCATCGAAATCGATGCCCTCAATCACGAGTGTACCCTTCGCTACAAGTGCGGCTTTAAAAGCAGAAACCTCTCCATAGAATCTATCTTCCTCTTGTATGCCACTTACTACCTATGCTTCCTTGCCATCTGGTAGAGGTGTTTTCGTAAATCTCATCCATAGCTATTATGGACTCGATTTCTAAATCTATAGCGGTATGCCGTGATCTAGCATCTATGTCTTGTATTGTCACGAACTTCTTAATCAAGAGATTAGGTTGTGACTAATGACTCTTCATGAAATGTTGGGACTAATGGCGATAGAAAAAGAATTCAATAAGGGATGTAATAACAATATATATATATATGGAGGCGAACAATGAGTGACATCAAATGAGGTATTAATTTCGATCGAGGACAACATAATTTGTTTCCATAAATTCGAATGAATAAAAGGAATAGCGGAGATAGGATAGTCAGCGACTATATTTGTTATCAGGTGTTTCCTTCCACAATTACAATAATCACATAATGATCCTTCAAATCAGTGTGTGACGAAAGGGTGGTTGAGTTATATGTGATGACGACATATAACTGCAGGCAACAAGAATCTGACGAATCATGTATGACGTTTTCAAGTAATTACAATTGAAGGAAATATCAACATTCATTCAAGATCATTTAAACAACATAATGCCATGAGAAGTTTGACTCCAACATTCTTAAACATGCCTTATAATAAACAACCAGCCAGTCTCCTTCAGTAACAAAGATATCGAAGGAATTCGACTCGAATCCATGACTACCAACCAATACCAAATTTGTTTCCAACAACAAGTGATATCAAGGAGTTCAATCTCAACGACCACAACCAAGCGTGTGAAACAAATGGAATAACAAGAGATGTTTTGAACATATATGCGAAACCATAAACCATGGTAACCAAAGTGTTCCTTTTCAATTTCATCTCCAAGATCCCAGCTCGACACAGTATGTTTAGAAATACATGCGGCGTGAGTGATCTAAGCACTCGGTGGAAACATGCGAAAACATTTAAAACTTTGCTCTTAGAGCTATAAGATTGACTTGCCGTAACTTTGCAATACACATGGGTTTAGAAGAAAACTTGTGCATGCTTTTCCGTAATAAAACAACACTTGCTTTTGTTTTCATAGCATTAAAACAAATGCGTATGCATGATCTTTGTTTACAGGACATCTTTCTCTTCCACGTCCATTACGTCTCTTTTTGTGTTGAAAGTAGGTCTCCTACTCAAACACGTGAGTCTCCCTCTCAAACACGCGCTTGACCCGAAGGTCCATACCCGATGTCGGTACATGCTTTCTTTTATTTATTCTTTCTTTTCTTCTTTCTTTTAAAAATTGGATGGGTAATCGTCATTACATGCTCGTGCTAAAATTTAGCAGTCGACAATTTCGAAAATACATACGATATATAAGGAAATTATAAATTTATACGTGCCATGTATTTAGCGTTAGAAAGCCCACTGTAGACCTTACTCAATAAGTTTGATCAACGTCACTCTCTCTTCCTCTTAACCCTCTTTGATCGATTTGCCACTTTTTGACGTACCTTAGATTAATAGATAATATCGATTGCTCGCATAAAGGACATTTTCTTCTCTCACATTCATGAATTCTTCTTATCGTTCTTTTTCTTTTCTTATGCCTTGTTTAGACACTTTTTCTACAAACCGTCTCTATCTAATTATAAATCTTCGGGTCGTTGCGTCCTTACTATTCTTTAACTTTCTTTTACATATTTATCTTATTAGTCTCTATGGAGTCTGCTTGAGTATCAAGGAGCGATTGATAATTATTTGTAATTATACTTTAGTGAGCTAAATTCACATGCTTTTCTTTACTTAAACACTTTATTTCTTTTCTTAAGTTATTTATGCATAACTTTTCAATTAATCATCCTAACTTAAACTTTTCATTTACCATTTAAAGCAATAAGCCATCAACATACTTTAAATGACATTCATCCCACTATTATCATACTTTAAATTTGTAAATTATTTCTAATCAATCAATATCACATAACATAACTTTTCAAAACATGAATCCGTTCCAACATGAACATGTACATAAGCTTTAGATTTTCAACTTAGCTCTAAAATTTCCAATTAAGCTTCATTAGGCCTTACTTACATAATAATTTCATAATCCATATCATTTATAAAGAATAACATTAATCTTTACTTTTCCTCTTTTCTCATAATTTTGAAAATTATGAAATCATATATAAATTATATTTCTTTTCAACTTTCTTTCAAATTCTCATTTATTTATCATATATCAATCTTAGACAACAATAACAATAGCATATATCAACTTTAGCATGAACATGTCGACTAAACATGTAAACTAAAATTTTCACTTTCGACATATTGGCTTAGAAAATTCTAATTAATTCACATAATGCTTAAATCATCATATTAAACTCATATATCATAGCTAATTGAAGAATAAAATCAACATAATACTTCTCAATATTGCAGAAATTTTCGAAAATATGTATATACATTATAAATTTATTTTTGTTAGATTTTCTTTCCAAATTACTTCCTTAATCATGCTTAAACACACAATTACAAACTAATTTCCAACATAACACCAACATATCATCACTTTAGCATAAAGTTCATGAACTAGGGTTTTTTAAGTTCCAACTTAAATCTTACAATTAAACCATAAATATTTCATTATTTTACTACTAATCCATCAATTACCACCGTATATCATTAATATTCATCACATATCACTTAAATTTTCAATTTCATACCATCAACATTTTCACATATCTACTAACAATAATTAAGTTCAAAAGTTAAAGAAAAGATAAAATTATACCTTTGTTCAACTTCCAATCAAGCTAGAAAGTGGAAGAATTGGAGAAAATGGCTTGATAATTTTTTCTCCAAGTATGTGTTAGTGTGTGTTTAAAACTTTGGGAGTAAAATGGAGGATTTTTGCAAATGATGAGATAGTATGGAAGTGTAGTATTTATATATCAAATTTTATTTCATTTTAATTTAATTAAATACATGCTTATTCACCATATTTAATTTAATGCATGCTTGGTCACCAAGTTTTAATTTAATGCGTACTTAGCTTATTCACCAATTCTAGAATTCACTTTCATAAATGTTTTTCACACTATATTTATCCATACTAATATTAATATATAATATACATGTATTTTATTAAATGCTAATATATATATGTATATTACTTACTTTGTTTTATTTTCTTCACTTTAGTAAGTAAAATTAATAACATACCAATCTTATATCCATAAAATCATTATTACTACATAATATGAAAATGTAGCATATATAATAATATAATTCAAATTTTATATGACCATAGCATTTATTTCATCATTAAAGATCAAATAATCAATCTACGTAATACTTTAAATTTCTAAAAATCTTTTACTCTCAAAATTTTTAGAGTTCGATTATCGATCATATTTTATTTTACTAAGTGAAATTAAGTAATTTAAATCTTAAGCATGTCTATTTTCTTTCTTAGTTTAGGATTTAATACCTGTTTAACCTTAATCGTTAATTAATTACTAATTAAAAATTTGGGATATTACATCACTCTAAAAGAAATTTCATCCGAAATTTATGCCTTAGGTAAATAGTTAGGGATACTTCTATTTCATTTACTCTTCTGGTTCCGTATAAACTTCTACGAGCCATGATGTTTCCACATGCTTTTACTAAAGAACCGATTTATTCCTTAGTTGTTTATTCTTTCAGATCTAGGATACACTCACGGTGCTTTCTTTGTAGCTTAGATTTGGCTGCGTGAACTATTTCTTCTTGATGAATGATGTGTTTTGGGTCAAACACATATTTTTAAATAATTGCGACACATGGAACACGTTATGTATATTGCCAAAATTTGGTGGCAATCGAGCACAATACTCTTGGTCCGATTAACTTTCTAAAATTTACATTATGGTCCACATGAATCTAGGTTTGGTTTCCCTTTTATTCCAGAATCGATGTCATGCTTTGGTTGGAGAAACTTTTAGGAAAACTTTGTCTCAATTTTGATTTTGAGGAGATGCGTCGTAGGAACATCCACGTCTGATTTTTGGCGATCTTGAGCATCTTGAATTCTCTTCTTGATTTGTCGTCACATTTCAATCATTTCTTGATGGCCTCCGGTCCCAACAACTTTCTTTCTCCGAACTCGTCGATAGAGGCGATCTGTATTTCTTACCGTAGAGAGCTTCGTGGCGCCATGTTAATTGCTGCGGTAACTATTGTTATAAGCAAATTCAACTATGATGAGCTTGTTCTCATTGTTCGCCTCGATCTAGTTACTGATTCGGGAGCATGT